>JAQMYJ010000018.1:15570595-15597850 GCA_030014305.1 Clarias laeviceps | reverse complement strand
TGTATATATACACGTGAGTGTATGTGTGTGTAAGATAGATAGATACAGGGAGAGAGAGACTTGCCACAGGAGTTCCTGTATAATAATTTGATTTTCAGCAAGTTTTCTTGTAACATGTCATTTTTCTTCATTTATAAAACCAAAGACATGGCCAACAACACTGAGTTCAGCGAGTTTTAGTAAATGTTATGGACAATTAAGGATCAAATTTGTTCATTTTCCAATCTGACACATTAACTAAAATTAAATTGGGATGAAAAGTTTTTTTGTTTTTTTTTAAATAAAAAGCACAAACTTTTTAAAAAATTATTAATTGCTTGTGCTTATACATTGTTGTTTCCGTAGTAACCACTTGTACAGGCCCTTCATAAATGGATTAAAATAATAATAACCTTATTATTATTATAACCTTGTTCTGATACCATGAGTCATGAATACGGTGAGGTTTGAAGATCATCTTCCTTTTCTCAGCAACATGACGAGCTGCGTTTTTCACGTCTTGTTAAATTTACGAGGGAGGATAAGAAAGCAACTGCCACCGTCGATCATTCATTACCTTCTTAAAACAGAAGAAAGCACCGTCACGTCGCGAAAGGAGTTTTCACTCACTCACTCACTCATCTTCTATTCCGCTTTATCCTGTATTCAGGGTCACGGGAACCTGGAGTCTATCCCAGGAGATTTAGGGCACGAGGCAGGGTACACTCTGGACAGGGTGCCAATCCATCGCAGGGCACACACACGTACACACACTCACACTCATTCAAACACTACGGGCAATTTGGGAACACCAATTAGACTAACCTGCAATGTTTGTGGGAGGAAACCGGAGTACGCAGAGGAAACCCACCAAGCAAGGGGAGAACATGCAAACTCCATGAACACAGAGACGGGAATCGAGCCTGGCCGGGAATCGAACCCGGACCCTGGAGGTGCAAGGCGACGGTGCTGGAAGGAGTTTTCCTTAAATAAAAATCAGCTCTGACATATGTCTGACTTCTCTCACAACTGTACAGCAGATGCTTTTTGTACTACACTTACAGCAAGACCCAAGACCGATAATCAGCTAGCGATTAGAAATAAATAAATAAAACCTGCCAACAGCCTGACACCAAGGTCTTTAATCACAGCGAGACATTTGCTTGATGAAGGCATCGTTTATCAAACACGGCACTGAGACAGAAAAGAGGATGTAAAGCACATTATTTTCTTTTTTTTTTTTTTTTAATGAGAGGAAGTCTGGGAAGAAGGAGAAGGCGACTGATGATGATGGTAAATACGAGGCCAAAAAAAAAAAAAAAAAAAAAAAAAAAACTCCAAGGTTTAAATGGTGAAGAAAAAAGGTGAGGAATAAGAATAAGAGGAGGCCAAATAAGAGGGTCAAGAAAAACAAAAAACAAAAAAAATAAAAAAAATCAAAGAAGGCGATGTAGGCAGCAAAAAGAAAAAAGTGAGCAAAGTGAATGAGATGGTGAGGTAAATGGTAAAGGAGGAGGCATGAAAAGAAGGCAAAGAAGGAGGTGAAGAAAAATAAAATTGATGAAGCAAAGGAAGGAGGCAAAGAAGGAGGTAAACAAAGAAGATGAAAGATGGAAGTGAAGGAGAAGAAGACGGAGGTGAAGGAAGCAGCACCGAAAACAGTCAACAATGGATGCGGTATCTTTTTACATATTCACGTTTGCTGTTTTTGCTTCTATCCTTCATCTCTCCCTTCAGGTGCGAGTTACTGGATCGTCTCTCATGATGCAGAAAAGGATCATCATGGTTTCTGATTTACTGAACTCGATTTAGTTCACCAGTTACCCCTTTGCCCAATTTCGAACCAGTTCTTTGTTTTCAGACTGACAAAGCACCGTCCTTTAGACAGTAAAACCGGTTCCATGGCGGCACCAACACAACTGCTCACAACAGTTACAGAGTTACAGGGTCAGTGGCTGGGGGGAGGGGGATTATCACGACCAGCTAAAAGTTTGTGTCCGCCGTCTTCCAAAAAAAAAAAAATTTGTCAATATGCAACAGGCAGCTAAAATGCTTTCTAGTAATGATAAACAGGAGAAATGCTCGTCAAGCCATGTTAAAGTTCGCCATTTGTCCTGCAAACTTGTGTGTTTGAGACGCATAATCCTGCACTAATGGTCAGAGGGTCTGATGGAAGCCTTCAACGTAAACGCAAAACCTGAAATTATGAGAACCCAGTGTGTGTACAGGTAGTCAAATGAGTTCCGTCCTGGGAGCGTGTTCATAAGCCGAATTTGTTCTTAAGTCAGACAAAGTGAGTCTTATACGCCTTGACACGAATACGCAATGTAAAGCATACCAATCCATTTTGTCTCATAGCTGTTTTCCACTGTATTGGACTGCGAACTATTTTTTGTTGAGGATTTCCTGAAATTAGGATTATTCATCATCAGGACTGCGTTACAGGACAGCCATTTTCTATCATCATGCTCCCGGATTGATTCAATGAAACCGGTGAGGCCGACTCATTTCTCACACATATCCCTCCGCCCCACACACACATACAATATACCGGACTTTGGACATTTTATACATTCTCTTACACACTGAGAATATTGTATATAATTGTAAATATTGGTATCTGGTGCACTGCAGTGTCTATTTTTTCTACAATACACATGAGCTATTTCCGCGATTTGTTCGCATCTACGAATGTTTGTAGAATCATGGTCCGTTCATATCTGCGGAAGTTTGTAACTCGGGGACTACCTGTATATGACTTAAGTTATAAGGAATGCCACCTTTTTATTTTATTTTTAAATATTAGCTGAATAATTGTGATTTTTAACACACAAAAAAACTTAGTTACTTTAACTTTTATCACAGTCTCCAAAAAAAGTAAAAAAAGATTAGACGGTATGTTTTAAGAGGCATAATTTGGATTTAATGGAACACATTTGATTTTCCTTCAAGAATATGGTCTTAAAACAGGCTACATTAGATGGACTCTTCCCATTTCCACAATGCCCTCCACAGGTAGTCTTAATCACACCGTCCTAGTGTACGGACGGGTGAGCACCTTTTTTCCTGAAAGTGCATGAAGCTCTTTTGTGCAAATGATATATATATTTTTAGGTCTCCCTGAATTTCAGGTAGCAATTAAAATACTTATTCACCCGCCTGTTTCCAAGAAGTAGTCGCTGAAATGAATGAAATAGGAAATATAGTCCATATTCTTAGAAACGATCAAATAAGCGGACTCCGTGACTTCATAAATTTTTTAAGAATCAAGTATGCGTACTGTTTTTTTTTTTTCCTGGAGGTTCCAAAATACAGAGATTCAGTTCGCAGCCCGTTTGTCATTCTGTTCTTTGCCTACATAAGGAGGAAGTGTGAAAGGACTGGAGGGGGAGAAAAAAAAAAAAGGGGGGGGTCTGAATGTGCCTCAGTTTGTGCGTGCGTGTGTGTTTGTGTTTGTTTAGTGCTGATGGGGACCGCGGGGGATTAACCTCCCGTCCTGCTGAGGGTTTTGTAGTGCGGTCACAGGGCAGCGGTGTTAATTCAACCTGCCTTAATAATGTCCTCCGGCACTGCCCTCTCAGCCCTCCCCCAACCACATACACACACGCGCATAGCCAAGGCTCATTACCCTGTATGTGTATGTGTGTGTGTGTGTGTGCGTGAGTCTGTGTCGTGTGCTTGTGCATGTCTTGGAAAGACAAAAGAGCAAGCAAAACCCCCCTCGGTGCACACACTGAGGAGGTATGATGGAGAAACACAGCTGGAGGGAGGGAGAGGGGGTAGATGTGTGTAGGCTGTGCGCTGAAGCTTTTTGCACACAGCTGGATAGGTGTAAATGTGTGTGCGCGCGCGTGTTTACGCACATCGATGAGAGCGTAGGCGTGTGATCGTGCATCGTCTTTTATCTCCACAGGTCTCCTTACATCTTCCGCCTCTCATCCTGTTGCATCACTGAAGCTACACTTTATGAATGGTTTACAAAAAAAAAAAAACTACGGCACGCTTTATGTGTTACAGGTTAAAGGGTGGACAAAATAATTAAAAACGGGTCGCTGTCAAAGACGGTGTTCACCACGATGTTCGTTTTTGTTGATGAACCAAAAAAATAAAGGAAAACGAATTGATACATCTCAAATGAATAACGTTTAAATTAACAAACGGAAAAAACAAAATGAGACGGATCTTTTAGTACCCGTTACGAATGAGACAAAGGCAACATGTTGGGACTAGGGCTGCACGATTTGGGAAAAATGTCACATTGCGATTATTAAGGTCAAAATTGCGATTTACGATTGCGACACGATAAACAAGTGGTATGACTCAACTTGCTTGTTAACAAGGAACAAGCAACCACATTTTAATGTGGTTAACAAGCTTGTTAACCACATTACTAATAATGCTGAAATTTGAATTTCTCAACTGAGATAGTATACAGTGCAATCTAGCAACTAGAAATTAACAATGAATAAATGAATTAAAACAAAATTGTACAAAATTAAATAACAGTAACATCTTTACATTACTGAATTAAATTACTTTAAATTAACTTTAAAAAGTCAAAAGCACAGATAAATAAAACAAATACCCATTTTTTAAATTTTTTTTACATTTTGTCCCAAAAGAGGGACATTTAAGGAGGATGTAACATATACTTTATTGGTATTCTTATCAAATCACTCACCATTTTTAATCTAACGATGAAGAAAAGATTAAACGAAAGAAAAGTGTCCTTTAAACATATTAATTTTAGAGTCATGGTAACAATCATGAAAATAATTTAAATGGGACATTTCTAGTGTTCTTTGTGACACACTGATTTCCATTCATTCTTAAATAAATCTGTTAATAGCTGTGAATATTCTGTATCCATTTTCTCCCGTCTCCACACTGCGCTGCGGAAAGTCACGTGACCACAAGCACACGCGCCACACAAGACTGACTGGTTATTTTTTATTTTTGACATAAGAAATGGCCATGCAGCTCTTAGAATGAATGTCTTGTTACGTCCGCGAACGCATTTGTTTATTTAATATAATCGCAACACTTTCTGTAATGTAATCGCATAGGTTGACATTGCGATTGCGATATGATTAATCATGCAGCACTAGTTGGGACAAATTCAAAGATGGCAACTTTACCCCAAAAGAGACGTAAATGTGTGTGTGAGGGAAAATTACACATTCAGAATTAGGTCCTGCAGCTGCTGATTTTCTGAGCTCCGTGTTTCTGTTTTTAGTCGATGACTCCAGGCTAGGATTGTACGATTCTATATGTCTGATTATTGCAACACATTTTTTTTTAAATTGCTGTTTATACCGTGATAAGCAATTATTAAATGTACCATTTTATATATCGAACATATTCAAATAATCATAAATGATCTTGTTAAAAGGATTGTTGCCAATATTTATCGCTTCAAAACTCACTCACTCACTCATCCTGTATTCAGGGTCGCTGGGACCTGGAGCTTATCCCAGGAGACTATCCCAGCACAAACTCACACACACACACACACACACACACACACACACACACACACACACACACTACGGGCACTTTGGGAACGCCAATTAGCCTAATCTACATGTCTTTGGACTGTGTGAGGAAACCGGAGTACCCGGAGGAAACCCAGCCAGCACTGGGAAAACATGCAAACTCCATGCACATAGAGACGGGAATCGAACCTGCCCGAGAATCGAACCCGGACCCTGGAGGTGCAAGGCGACAGTGCTAACCATTACACCGCCTCAAAACTATTGAAGAAAATAAACAAATAGTTAAATTACTGACTAACGCTACATAAATTCCTGACTATGCGTAAATTACTTGCACAACTTTTGCAAGTAAATCATTGCACAGGTCCGTATCGTGATTTAGATTTCTGTCTGATTAAAGGCTCGGCGTAGGCAGATTGGTGGCGTCGTGGTTAGCACTGTCGCCTCGCACCTCCATGGTCCAGGGTGAGATTCCCACCTCAGGTCTGTGTTCATGAATTTTGTATGTTCTCCCCGTGTTTGGTGGGTTTTCATCCGGGTTCTCTGGTTTCTTCACACAGTCCAAAAACATGCAGATTAGGCTAATTGGCGTTCCCAAACTGTCTGTAGTGTGTGTGTTTGTGTGCGCGCCTTGTGATGGATTGGCACCATGACCCGCCTCGTGCCCCAAGTCTCCTGGGATAGGCTCCAGGTCCCCCACGACCCTGTACACAGAATAAAGCTGTATAGACGATGAATAAATGAATGATTAATAGTGCCGCACTACTCCAGGGTTGGCAGATTTAACTTGAGCTTTTAAACCTGACTCAGTTGATTATTTGCGTCACCCCCAGTAAAAACAGCATAACTTATTTAAAATTAAAATTTTTTTAAAAATGCTACACTGTTTACTGCTGGTGCTAGATGTTGAGGAGATCAAGTTCTTGAGTAGGGATTTGTTTATAGAGAAAAAAAAAGCTCAGGAATGAAAAGTTAATTTTCATTAAGCAAAGCAGCGTTAGTCCTCACAGTCGTTGAAGCTTATGTCATTGAAATGTGCGATTACAACTTAAATATGATTGTGTAGCAACAGGCTGGACAAGACCACTGAAACCATGGGCGTCCAAATACAAGGTGAAAAACTGAAGACAGAAAACTTCAGTTTGTTCTCTTGATATGGCTGATACAAAAAAATGCAATTCCAGAATTATGTACTCTTTTTTTGTTCTAAGATGTTGTATATAATTTTCTGGCATGATGTAAGCAGTTAATTAGTAATATTAGAGATGGGAATCACCAGGGACCTCCTGACAGATATCACATTACGATACCTAGGTGGCAGTTAAATTTATATTGCGATTTTGTTAATATCGCGATTTTATAAATACTGTAATGCAACACAAGTAGTCCTCGACCTATGGACGAATTCCATTCCGGGAGAATGTTTGTAAGTCGGATTTGTTCTTAAGTCCGACAAAATGAGCCTTATACGCCTTTGACACAAATGTACAATGTAAAGCAAAATTTTATACATTCACTTACATCATTTTTAGTGTGCAATGTCATCATAATGGCATATTTAATGTATTCATCAGTGGTAGGTGTTTCGTCTGCCATGCGGAAGGCCCGGGTTCGATTCCAGCCAGTGCCCAAATCCCAGCCACTGGATGCAGTGACGGTCCCTAGCCCGGATAAAAAGTCAGGGTTGCGTCAGGAAGGGCATCCGGCGTAAAAACCTGTGCCAAGTTGTAGTGCGGACTGGATAGTCCGAAACCAGAAGTAGAATGTGATGAAACCAGAAGTAGAATCGTGGTCCGTTTGTATCCGAAGTACTTTGTAACTCGGATGTTCTTAAGTCGGGGAGTACTTGAATTTTAATTTTTTTTCGATTTCTAAACAAACTTAGCAAACAACCTTTTTGTTAAAATTTGCTAATACTACCAAGAAGCGTTGAGGAACAGCAACATTTTACTTTCTCAACTGCAAACATAGATAAATTAAAAACTATTAATTAAAAAAAAAATATAGTAAAATAACTCCATGTTCAGAATAAAAAGTAAATAATGTGTTGGCTCACTAACTCCAAATTTTTTAATTTGTTTTTCTCATCCTGTAACTCCCTACATAGCAATATTACTTTCAGGCCTAAAAATTAATCAAAACCCATGATCTAGCTATCCAGGCTTCCAAATATGCATCTTTTTCCCCTTCTGTGTATCTGTAGCTATCCGTCTTCCCTCTAAATGAGGCACATTGCCTTCAGAACATTCGTCTGCGCAGACATCAGTGTCACAGGCAGCTATAAAGAAAAGAAATATGGAGACGTGACCTCTTGATCGCAGCAGGATCATCACCATAGCTCAAGTCACCTGCTTCATCACAGCCAGTTATTTGCAGTAAACACCAGCAGAACAGACAATTTCAGTGTAATCAGTAAAGCAGATCGTTTCCGCATAAGATCTTCTGCTTCAGCCTCTCGTAATGATCACGCACTGAATTGCAGACTTCAGTGATGCATTTAAGTTGATTATATTCACATTTTATTCAGGAAATCATCAGTTGTCAGACAAGGTGTGGGTAGATTTCCAGGAATATTTGGCATAAGCAAAATATGAAGGTTAAATGATTTTTTTTTTTAATGCAGAATTAGTGGTGGATTTGATGTTCTGGTTTAAGCTTTTAACAAACTAAATTACAAAATACAGACAGACTGGCTACTACCATCTAAACATGGACGCGCAGAGGGCAGGGTTAAAGTTGCCAAGGGATCTGATCGTTTGCCCTCCTTGACTGAGCTGAGAAGAGTTTTTTTTTTATTAACATTAACAATAAAACCACCTTGATTTTAGGTTCCCACTTTTGGGCGGGTGGCTCTGCTTACTAGGAACGTGGCTGTACAGGAAGTCTGGGGATGTACTAGAGTGTCTGGATGCTGGTAGCAGGTCCTTTGGGTGCTGTAGGTTGTGAGGTGGGGCATCAGTAGATCGGACTCGTTTGTCCAAGGCCTTTCATATAAAAGTTCATATAAAACATGTTAACTCAGGTTTTTAAACCAACCGGCAAATGAAGCTCATACAAGTTGCCCCATTTTCATTATAAGTGAATACATTTAAAATTTTACGTGATGCACAATGAACAGGCAACAATCCTGAAGAATAACCTCGGAGCCAATCGCTATAAACTGTATAAGGCAGTGTTTCTTAAATGTCAGGACTCCGGTCGCGACAAGTCAATAAACTGTTTACGGCCAAACGTAATAGTTTCCCTGTTTGATAACGTTGTCATAGCACCGTAGACAACCGGAAAGCGTTTGGTGTTTAAAGTCACAGAGTTCAAGGGTCAGCTAATCGATGCCAGAATTAGAAAGTTATCTAAAGGATAACAGGCTCTCATGTTCTCTCCTGCGGGCAAGATTTTAGCATCTTATAGCTTATCACATCCCCAGTGTGTGAGGATATCGCGATCCAAAAACGGAAAAAAAAAAAACCAAGGTCAGTGTCTCCATCTAGCGACCACTTCTTTTTTGTGCCAAGGTTTAGGCTAACTGATGCTAACTGTAGTCAGTCTGTGCCATTTCTCAGATAAGGCTGCTATTTGTTTTGACTATCTTTGGGGCCGTTCACGTGTCGCATCTTTTGCGTGCTCAATTTTGTTTGTTTATTCCAACTTTTCAGAATGTCGCAACCAATCAGCTTCACTCTTCCTGGATCAGCTTATGAAATTCTTTGTGCTTTCCTCGTGCTTGAAGGATGGGGTGCACTCGAACACGGTGGTTTATTTTTTCTCCATCTTGCTCACAAAAAAACCTTATAGTCAAGATACTGTAAGGGATATTACTTTAAAGTCATTTTGTTATTACAGTTGTCTTTTAAGATTACACTTTGCTCATTAGGTTTGTTCGTGCATGAAAATCACTCAAAGGAGACTTTACTCTTGTAGTTAAATTTTCTTATGAAAACACCTTTAAACTTGTTGAAAGTGCCATTACTTTTGCATAACTTGGAACGTATTTTGAATCTTTCTTACACTTGAATACATGTTGCTTTGAAGCTAAAGAATTGCTTTGGTTCAAGTCAAAACAGTTGCATTTTTCCCACAAGGTTTGAATGTATTTTGTCTCAGACTGCCTTAAATTCAAAGGCACGGTGCTTGCAAGTTATAAGCAAGTTTAATAAAAGTCATTTGCTTATCAGTATTCATTCCTGACCTTTGACCTTGAACAGAAATAAGATTCTGACTTTTGAACATTAAGATGGAGAACCTCTGGTACAAGGTGTTAATTTGCTGCACTCATTCAAAGAGATGTAAAATTAGAGCGCAAGTATGTAATTTTTTAAATGACTTAAATTTGTTAGACTTACTTGCACTTTTATTTTACATAAAGAATACAAGGTGGACTCACAAACAATTAATTGGCTTTTCACTTTTCTTGTTTCTTCCATGAATTCCTCCATGAAGTCTAAATGCTTTACACAGATTCTGCTGTTTATTATAACTATAACTTCTGCTGTTTATAACAAGTATTTAAATGAAGACTTGTGCCACGTTGAAGCAGCAAGATCACTGTGCAGATGTCTGTTCTCTAAAATCAGACTGACAGAAGGCTGATTCTTTAATTATGACTTAACGCTTTCTAAAGTGTTCCACAGTTTCCTGAATCCCTGATCACGAATAATGCTTACTGGGCACGTCTTCTGCTTGGAAAACTTTGACGGTATCTGTTGTTTCTTTCTACCCCTGAGAGCTGGACGGGATGACGGTTGCATCAAAGAGAGGTGATGATGCCGCTTTGTTATTCTTCGTCAACCTCCTAGAAACCGGTGTTGTTACACTGCTTAATGAAAACTTTTTTTTTGTTGGCCAGAGGGTCTCTTTCTGCAATGTTTTCTCAAAGCGAACCTAAAATTCCATAAAATAAAGTGGTTAATCTTCCAGCAAAACCATCAGCTAAAAGAACAACGACGCAGATTTGTTTTTTTCGCCTCTTTGTCTGGTGTGCTAACAAGTGAGCTCTCTCCCTCTCTCACTCACTCATCCTCTATACCGTTTTATCTTGTATACAGTATCGTGGGGGGGTCTGGAGCCCATCCCGGGTAGCTTAGGGTATGAGGGAGGGCCCAGCGTCGATGAGGCGCCAATCCATCGCAGGGCACACACACTTGCACACACTATGGTCAATTGGGGAATGCCAAATAGCCTAATCTGCATGTCTTTGGACTGTGGGAGGAAACTGAAATACCCAGAGGAAACCCACCAAGCAGGGGGAGAACAAGCAAACTCCATGCACACAGAGACGGGAATCGAACCAGGACCTTGGAGGTGCAAGGCGACAGTGCTAACCACTAAACCATCCCGCCACTAAAATGTGCCACCCAAGGAGCTATCTTTCTGAATAAAATATTTGGTTGAACTAAACATGTGTGAGTGAGTTTGGGCTTTTAAGGATTTTTATGGATGCGCTAGATTTCTAACACAATGGAATGCAGCACAATAACCGTTTAATCTTGATTATCTTCAATATTCAATTAATTGCGCAGTCCTTATCAGTTTATAGACTTATTCAGAGAAGGCAGAACTGTTAATAAAGTTTCAGACATTGCCCCCGCAATGTAGCACAGAAGGCTGATCTCTTTCGCATTATCTGTTTACACAGGAAGCAACCCCGGGCAGGACCGGGCAGGAAACAGGAACAGCAAATCCTCTGGCATGGTGGCCTTTCAACGGCCTGCTTAAAGCTTAACAATTTACCCATCATCCTCGCAAGGCCCTTGGGTAACCTTTGGCCAGACTGAATCCACAACCTGCCTTTTCCTCCCTCTTTTCTACAAAGCCAGACAAAGTCCCAGGAGGTCACGATTCAACTGCGTTTCCATTCCATCCATCCCTCCTGATCATGGGTTCGAGGTGGAATTGAAAATCTTGTGGTTTAATCGTGAATTAAACAGATTACAGATTCTGAGATGTGGAAAGTATGCGCAGTAATCAAAGATACTAGATCCTTTTAATAAAGTGGATTTTCAAATTATATGCAGCTTGGAACGATATAACAAGACCAAACGCTGGAGGAATTTTCTTCAATCAACGTATTTAGACCTTATAATCCCCTGTATGTTATCTTACTGCAAATAAAGCTACTGTCACACTGCGAGTTAAAAAGCTCAATGCAGAATTCTTGCCCAAATCCATTATTATCTTAGGTTACATATTGGGATATCATGCTGAACAAGTCACACACTTTTAAGGTTTTTCCATAATGCAACAAACTAAGGTTTATTTTTGTTAAGTGAGGCTGGTGAAGTAGTTCAAATCAGTAGCTTAGCAAGCAGCACAGATAGGATGCCTGTCTGGTCTATTAGTTCTTCTTTTATGTACAAATTCTTAGTGGATAAGGACGTTCAACCACTGGAAAATTAAAATTTCTACTTCTTTAGACTTTTGTAAAATAAAATCTGTCATTTGACATGCAGTGTTTTTTTTTAAGCACAAGATTTCCATGACGCAGGTGCGCAACACATCTTGACGGTGAAACTAAAAGGCACAAGTTACTTGTTAAAGATTCCCACCACTTGCTGCATCACACACATCCCCAAGGTATCATTAAGGAGCACTTAATCTTTGCAAAAACAAACACAAAACTGTTGTACACCCAGGGCTCGATTGGGGAAGGAGGAGGGGAAAGGGGAGAAAAAAAAGAGAAAAAAAAAAAAAAAAAAAAAGCACTCGTCCTGTTGTCAAAAGACTGCAAGCGTGAACACTGACGATTCCACACCCATCTAAGGAAGCAAAACTGGACGTGCACTCTGGGTAGGAGGGATGGCACACGCTCTCTTCCATAAGCTCGAAGTGTGAATTGTCGGTAGACTGTCAGTTCAATTTGATTTTCATACATTATTCAATTCAATTCAATTCAATTCAATTCAATTGGACCGTCTGATTTGTCTCAGGCTGATATTTCTTGATAATCTTTTTTTCTTTAAATCTTCTGCTCCACAATCCCGTCCAGTAGGTGGCAGTATTGCACCAACTGTCCATAAACTCAAAAGAAGAAGCAGCAACCCCTTTATACAACACGAGTACAGGTAGACTCCGACTTAAACATTCAAGTTATGAATTTCCAAAGATATGAACAAACCGTGGATCTACAAACAGTCACAGATGACAACAAATCACGGAAGTAGCTCACGTGCATTGTACAAAAAAAAAAAAAAAAAAAAGACACTTCAGTGTACCAGATAACAATATTTACAATTATATACAATATTGTCAGAGTGTAAGTGAATGTACAAAATGTCTGGTATACGTACGTACGTGTGGGGGGTGCGGTAGAACTGAGTTGGCCTCACCGTTTTTAATGAATCAGTCCGGGAGCACGATGATAGAAAATGGTTGTCCTGTGAAGCTGTCCTGATGGTGAATAATCCTAATTTCGAAAAATCCTCAACAAGAGAGAGTTCACAGTCCAATACAGTGGAAAACAGCTCTGAGACAAAATGGTGTCCAGGGATTCCCCTTGTGATTTAAAGGTGCAGAGACAACACTGTTACATTTCACATGTGAGATTCAATTCCTTAGACATGATTATGGTTTTTGGCCACATGATGGCAGTGTGTGAAAAGGGGACAGAGATTTATTTAGTCAAGAGGATTAGTATGATTTATATTGTATATTCGACTCAAAGACGTTCCAGTCTCACTCTGTCTGACTAACGAAGAAATCAGACTTATGAACGTGCTTCTGGAACGGAACTTGTTTGTAAGTCGGGGACGACCTGTATTTGGAAAAAAAAGATGCAAGCAGTTTAAGTTAAGTTAAGCCTTTATTTGTCACATATACATTACAGCACAGTGAAATTCCTTCTTCGCATATCCCAGCGTAACTGGGGTCAGAGCGCAGGGTCAGCCATGATACAGCGCCCCTGGAGCAGTTAGGGTTAAGGGCCTTGCTCAAGGGCCCAACCGCGGCAACCTGGTGGAGCTGGGGATCGAACCGCTGATCTTCTGATCAGTAACTCAGTGCCTCTGAGCCACCACTGCCCAATTTGTATTTTCCGCAAAAGCTGTGGTATATTTTTCAGAACTCGTCAATTTTGGACCGTTTGACATTTTACCCAAGTGTGACTCAATTCTTCATCGTGAAGTGACCTAACTGACTCTACTAACAAAAGATCTATTAAAGTGCAAATAAATAATTGATCAAATCTCATAGGTCTCGTGTCAATCACACCGTTACTAGGCAAATAAAGGGAAATCTGAAAGCTCATGTATGAGGAAGAGGGCAGATAGCGCATACAAGTGTTTTCTTATTAATTTCCTTTGACTGCGTTGAGTTTCACATGCTTCCCTCTTTCTTTTTCCCTTCCTTCTTTCCTATATGGCATGTCCCTCCATTCGATCCTCGGCTTTCTACAGAACATGAGAATGGCTCGTGCTCTTTGATGAAGTAGCGGATGTACGTGATACGCATGTACTTTGTGTTTACTCAGGGTGTTTGGCTTTGAACTTGTATACCTTTTTGTTCGGTGGATAAAACAGAGAACATTCCGACGCTCAATTGTGTGTATGATTGTCTCTTCCCCGATCCGAAGCACAGCGGACAGATCTCACAGTTCGTTCATCCATTTATTTAAACGTAACAGCACATACCTATAATAGTGGCCCTACTAGCCACGTTTAGACGAATTAAGGGGAAAAAAATAATCAAGGAAAACAACAAAATCAATGTGTGTTTTGAGAAGAAAATATTCGATTAAGATTGTAAATCTATAAGCGCCACCATTTTAAACCTTTAAAAAAAAGTGTAATGATTATTAGTATAATTAAATGTAGCCCTTTCCTTATAACATTAGTCTTCTCATTTAAAATCAGTCATGACTAATCAAACTGAAAACCAGTCAATTCTGGTCACACGAATAACCAGGTTATCTATTATCTCTATTATAAATGTAAAAAAAAAAAAATTTCGATTTGAGTTAGTGTGGCGATACGCGAATCAACACACAAAAGAATCGCGATTCATAACCGAATCGATTTTTTCCACCATCTCTAATATACGGTTACCACTTCTGCACCTGATCAGTTGAAGCCAAAACATAAGACATAATACTTGACAAACATGTCTGGAAAATGCCTCCCATTCAAACGGTCTTCATTTACTAAAGAAGTGATGCATTATTACTGTATCTACGACTATTCTGTACTTGTCTCTTATGTGTAAATCTTGCGACACTCGCATCGCCGCACAACATAAAAGCTCTTTCAAAGTCTCACAATGTGGATCAGATCATGTCTCAAAAGCTGTCCAGGATAAAAAGAGTGTGCTTTTATGTAGAAGTGGAACATAATCCCAAACCGACACTTATCTTGAAAACTTAAGTCAGTATGGCAGATTCTTTTAGAAATTCTGAACAATGTGAATTCAGGAGGACAATTTATTACTACTTGGAAAAGAAAAAGAAAAAAAACACAACCTTCTCCTGAAAGACAGAGCGAATTTAAAATGCAAATGAAATTCCAAGGCATACCTTGGGTGGCCTGAAATGAACCGTGTTTGCAGGTGCAGCTCAAGCCGATCCCCTCATTAATTACGAGTCTCTTTAATGACCTTGTGTTTGTATACAAAGCTCTGTCTGTGTTGCCGGCTGGAGACCCCATGAGAGCTCGAAAACCTACCAAACCAACATCAGGGGACTCATTAAAGAACACGATGCTGCGTGCGGGGAGCCTCTGCGACGGAAAGGAAGCATGCAAGGAAATAATAAAAGGACTTGACCTTTTCAGCCTTTAAACAGTATCTTTGTCTGTGCAAGATGAAAAAATATATATATGAAGTGGCCTCATTGCTTCACTGAGCTAGCATTAAACCTTCTCTGAACATAGAAGTGAAGTATTTCATCTTTATTAGAAAAATCTGATGAATGATACATTATTTTGTAGAATATTATTTTGTAATATTATTTCTCATTGTAAGTGCTTTAGTTTTTTTCCTCAGACTAACCTCCAGATGAATAAAAAAAAGCTTCTTGTACTCACTTCCTGGTTGTATAAACCTAAGCACAGAGGTACTCAGCAAATACTGACTTCTTAAGGTGAAAATTTGTATTGCGAAACTCATTTTCTTATTAGAAATAACGTAAATGCAGACGTTATTTATGCAGATGGTTCCATCAACCCAAAAATATGACCAATATTACCAATTTCCAACGCTATAATCTTATTTTTGCCTCTAAAAACAAAACATTTAGAAAAGAAAGGTAAATGGCGTAAAATGTGTAAAAAAAAAAATAGACATTAAACCTCACTTAACCTTAATTTAGGACTCCTTATGGCACCGGGTGCTTTTTTTAGTGATTATTTCTTTTTATAGTTTCCACTAAAAGTGGAACAGTTTTCTTCTTGTGACCGATGGTGCTATGTCTTCACCAAATCTTCCACAAAATGCAAAAGAAAATAATTTGTAAAAACATGTAAACTTACTTCCCTTGGCTTTCGCAAAAAAAAGTTTTGAACGGCTCCCGGATTGCTTAGAAAATTTCTTGCACAATTTCAATTCTTAAGGTGAAAAATCGAGAAGGAGGACATTCGTACGCCGAGATTCTGAGGTATTTGATTTGGTTACAGCTTTTCTGTCAAGGTTCAAGGTGTTTATTTGTTGATGCCACCATATGTGCGGACCTAGAGAGGAATCGAAATACTGTTTCTTTTCTCTTTAATTAAGTGCTTGCACTGTCGATGCAATATAGAAAGTTTGTATACAAATATCAGCAGTCAGTGCAATATAGACACAGATTGTTGTATGAAGGTAACAGCAGCGTACTTGTAATAAATAGATATGAATAAACTGAGTGAATATATCTTTTTTTAATAAATCAAATGTTATTTGATCATGATCTTTCATCTTGTAAACATCTTTTTGATCTTTGATCTTGTAAACATCTGAATGAATATACATCTGAGTAAATGTAAACAGTGTTTACATCTAAGTAAACGATACGTCTTGAGTAAAGGTATCAGCATAATCGCTTTTCTATCCTTTAAGCTTTTAGGAAAGCCGGGTGTAACTGTTTAGGCGTCAAATAGGGGGTTTCCTCAGGGTTCACTGGTTTCTTCCGAAAAACACACACCAGTGTAACGGCTAACAAGTGTCTGAAAGCGTACGAACGGTGCCCTGTAATGTACTGACATGTATTCCTACTTCACACCCGGCATTCACCTGATATAACCAGCGTGTATTAATCATGCAATTCTCTGAATTTTTCTTCTCAAAATTATGAATTGAAAAACAACAATAACAACAAAGACAATGGATATTTTACACCAGAGAAATCATACACGGTTGTTTGACTCTACACACCTGTTATACAATGGATCCACATCAATGAATGAAAGAATGAATGAAAGAAAGAATGAACACAACTGCATGGAGGAATAATAATTTTTAAAAAAATCCAGGTAATGCACCCAAAGCTTAGACAAAAGCATGCAAATGCATATATGCAAATGTACCATGAGGATTTAGGACAGACAGAAAGAAAGCGAGTGTGTGAAAGTATAAAATGGTAGAGTAGTAAGTGCACGCTTACCGAGTGTCTGGCTTGTGGAAACATCATGTCAGGTTTCTTCTTGATTCTTTCTTCTGCAAGTGGAATTCAACCCAAATCCTTTGTGATCACGGGGTAGGAGTAGGGGGTAAATAAATATATCTATATGTATGGAGGCTGTGTGCACCCCGATCTCTCCCTCTCTCTTTCTTTCTCCTTATGGACTGTAACAGGAAAAAAAAAAGGCCAATGCTATGGAAACGAAATCAGCGCGTGCTCACTCTGCTAGCTAAAACCCGCAGCTACTGCTAGCATCGAAAACTAACTTCGGCTAAGATAAGCTAGGATAGGATAAGATTAAGATTTAGCTCAGAACCGACAGCGAAATACAATGACACAGAACGCAGTCCAGACAAAGCAGCGATCCCAATCGCGATGTGTTGTGTTTTTTAAGCAGAATCCAGCTGCCGGGGAAGTTATCACACACAAAAACAGGCTGCGAACGAAGGAAAAACAAACCCGCGGCAAAACCGCTCACACCGGAAATCACGGATAAAAGTTGACGAATCGCCGGTTTATCCGCTTCCGCTCCTGAGCTGCGTGCCTTTATGTGGTTCTCCTGTATGTAAACGTGAGACGCGGGATGGACGCGGCGCTCTGAGTCTGAAGGCCCAGTTTAGATGTCAAACGGATTAGATTACAGTGTGCGGAAGTGCCGCCGTGTTCGGCCCCGCCCATTCTACATAAACTCCGCCCCTACGCCCAGCCCCCTGTACTCGGATTTGCCCGGAAGTGCTTAACGTTCATCTTTAACCAGCTTTAATAATAGTATATAATAATAATAATAAATGTTGTCAATCTTCATTCATCGTCTATATCACTTTATTCTGTATACAGGGTCGTTTTGGGGCCTGGAGCCTATTCCAGGAGACTTAGGGCACATCCTAGATGGGGTGCCAATCCATCACAGGGCACACACATACAATTAGTCTAGCCTAAATGTGTTTGGGAGGAAACCGGAGTACCTGGAGGAAACCTCAGCCTGGGGAGAACATGCAAACTCCATGCAAACAGACCCCAAGGTAGGAATCGAACCTGAACCATGGAGGTACCAGGCCACAGTGCTAACCACTACGCCACCATGTTCTGCCAGTCATGTTTAATATGGATGATAAAAGTGGTTATTATTAATATTAGTAGTAGTCCTAAATAATAATAATATTAAATAATAATAATAATAATAATAATTTAAGAAGTATTATTCTTAAACTACACTAACTTATAGAAGTAGTATGGTACAATAATACTTACAAACGTGTAAGAAGCTGTAAATAATTATTAAGAAACATTCTGCACACTCTTCTTACAAATAAACTTGTGTTAAGGCTGGATGCATGTTCAAAAACAAGGGACTATAGCAAGATCTGATTTCCTTTGTATTAAAGGTTTTGCAGCGGTCTCGTATCATTGTACAATCTCGTGCTGCCCCCTTCTGGTCAAACACTTTAATTTCAGCATTCCCTCTTCTTTTTTATTTGACATTTTCTTTTTTTTCTTTTTTAGAAACAATTTAGTTATCAACTAGATCTTGATTTCATAAAGTGGTAAAAAAAAAAAAAATCATCCTGATGCTGACACATTTACTGCTAATAATGTCTGAATATTCATAAAATGATCTGAACCAAACTGTTTTAAAATGAATAAAATTCTGGCAATGTGTTTAATAAGTTTAGATTTGGTTTAGTGTAAAGATATAACAAGCAATACTGAATTAAGGTACCTATTATATTTTTTAATAGATTTTTTTTTACTGTGTGAGATGGGAAATGCCCAGTCCGTCTGAGCACCGTACATTCACATACAGTACATAGACATGCGAGAAATAAATAGACACTCATACTCACTTACTCTCACTCATTGTCTATACAGTGCTCACCACCCACGCTTTTATGAGAAAATTTAATGTTTTTGTGTCATTATGACAACTATTGCTTCCTTCTTTTGAAATTGATATAAATCGATTAAGATGCTGTGGGATGACCTTACACAGGTTAAACCCTCCAGTGTGGCGAAATTAAAATAAATTTGAAAAGAAAACTGGGCCAAAATTCCTCCACAGAAATGTGAAAGACTCATTGGCAGCGTTCCATTCCGAAGTGCACTTCACAGGGTGCTACCTACTTCCTCCTCCGTTTGCAGGGAATGTCGGTGAAGGGAACTTCCCTGGACAAAACTCCACCATTTGGAACACTCTGAGAACTCACCAGCGTCGACGTCACTTCCTCTGTGCGTTACCATGGTAACATAAGCCCCTCGGATATCTGTGGCTGCAGCCGTGAAAATTTGGACATTGGACACTATGGACATTGAAAATTTATTGAAACAAAATCTGCAAAAAAATTATAAAGCATACTATTGAAACTTGTATAACTTGTAAATAAATTATTGATAAATTATAATAATAATAATTGATTAAAGATGTACGGAGATTTAAAAATCTTTTTTTTATTACTATTACTTTTTTTTAATACTAAGGATTTCCTGATTAAATTAAATGTGAATTTATGTGTCAATTTAATAAGATATCGTCCTCGATAATAATGATAATAAATATATAAATCCTTTTTCGAGTTCCATTTTTTTCACGCTCCAGCGAGACGCAATGACTGATGGGAATTTTTTCATTTCCTTTTCCGGTGAAGTGAACACCTGTTGTTCACTCGTTCCCTACACCGTTCGTACTTCCCAGGGTACTTCAGGCCGATTGGAACTTAGGATTTTAGGGGACAATTACTTTTTCACGTAGGGCCGGGCAGGTTTGGGGAGCTTTTTTACCCCATAATAAATGAAATGATAATTTAAAAACTGCATTTTGTATTCACTCAGGTTGTCTCTGTGTAATAAAAATTTGCTTGATGATTTGAATCATTTAAGTTTGACGTATATACAAAAACACTACTTTTTTACTGCACTGTATACTGTTGATGAATAGATTGAATATAAATTAAGGTGTAGATGTAGGTAATAATATACAAGATAATTATGTTTATTTTAAAATGTTAAAATATTCTTTTTTTTTTTTTTTTAATAAACCTGAAGTAAAACTGAAGTAAAAGAAACAAGCTGCCCATCGATCCATCGATCCATTCATCCATCATCTATATCTCTTATCCTTATCCACAAGGTACGGTATATCCTTGGTGGGGCACCGACTCATCTCCGGGCACAAGCACATGCTCAGACACACTTCCATCCATTCTCTAAGGGCAAGTTGGAAATGCCAGTCGGCCTACAGCATGTCTTTGGGCTGTGGGAGGAAACCTACCAAGCATGAGGAGAATGTGCAAACTCCACCCACACAGACCAGAGCTGGGATTTGAACCCCCAACCCTGGATCATATTTCTGTAGACATTATGTAGGCAATACGGTCTTTTAGAATAGAATAGAATAAAATAGAATATTTTGCTTATTGGAGCATTGAGAGAGAGAGATGTCCAACAAAATTAGGTGCTTTAGACATATTATTACACAGGATACACAAATGAACCTTCACACATACTTTAACTTTATACAAATAATGCAATTAACAGATACGCCTATTTCACTAAAATGCACGCATATTGCAGAAAATAATTGTACTGAAAATGTCAGGGCGTTTAATGCTTGTGTGGTAAAAACTGTTCTTCGATCTATTTGTCCTGGTGTTGATTGTTCTGTAGCGTCTGCCTGATGGTAACAGTTCCAACAGAAGGTGACCAGGGTGAGACGGATCTTGGTGAGACATCTTTTAACATGTTGTTCGACTTGTAAAATGTACAAAAGCTCAGGTCGACATATATGTAATATTTGACTTTTTTTGAAACTATTTTATTACATAATTAAATTTGTAGTTAACATAACAGGCGGCACAGTGGCGTAGTGGTTAGCACTGTTGCCTTGCCCAGGAATGTAATCACTTTTATCTGCATTCTGATGATGGATCATATATGGGCAACAAGGAACACTAATCAGTCACATGTTCCAATATACTGTAGAGGAGACTATACTGTATTATCAACGAGGTGCATTCAAGTCAACCGGGGACTTTTCCCAGCGTTTCACTAGTGCTTGAATAACATTAAAGTAGAAAGATTTCTCAGTCTGTCAAAGCTGTGATTGGATTGACCTCCCAGGAACTCCTTTAATGGCTCAGAGTGAGGTCAGGACTGTACAGGGGATGTGGCACAGCCGAGCTCCTGTAATGTGCAAGTGGTGTTGGTGAATGATTGTGTGTACAGTTCCCACACACAGATGCGTCTCTACTGCAAGCTGGTGACAAGTTATCCGGCGATTTTTAAGTATCAAGTGTTTCCTAGACGAACGACTGCAGAGAGAGAGAGACCGAGCTCGGAGACACCTCATACACGATCGTCATACACGATCGTCATTCACTGACGTACAGCGCTCTTTAAAATGTTTTACTGCAGCTAAGAGTCTCATCACTGTACCGTGCATGAATAGAGCTTGAACGTGTCATCACAAGTCCCGGTTTGACTTGAACACCTAGTGTATTATGTAACCATTTTTTTTTTATATTCCCCCCTGTTGAATGTTTCAGTTTTATATTACAATCTTGAAGCTGAAATGTCCATCAATGGAACTGTAACTCCAACATTTAACATTGCTAAAACAAAAAGCAATCATGCCAGTTGTGCATGTTTTCACCAATTTGCTTAATACTTGGTAGAACATCTGGCTACATTATTGTCTTTTGGTTCAAGTCACATTTTAGTTGCAGATCTTGAACCTGGGTCTATTTTTGGATGAACTCTTCTTGGCAAAATTGCACAAGCGCTCTTAGACTATGTCTAAGAAACTGCCACAGATTCAGTTTGCGAACATACTGTATTCAACTTCTAGGTTCTCATGCAATCACACTTGAGTGTCCAGTGTCGCTTGGCAGTGTGTTGAGAGTTGAGGAACTTTTGCTCTGGTCAAAATTCTACTGATATAGTTTGTCTCCGTCCTTCTCAACCTCAATCTCAGTTCTAGCTGATGACAATCTCCCAACACCATGCTTCTCTGTGCTACAGATGATTAGTGTTACAGTAAGTTTCAGCTCAATGTAAAGCTTAGTGCGTAGATTAACAAATTGAGTTTTGAGCCAGATTCAACTCCTCACTATTATTGAAGATTAAAATAAAGGAGTAATTGATGGAGACCTCACGTCTCTCCAGTCTGGAATGAGATCAAAGAAAACAGCCAAGACAGGCAGCAAGTATAGGAACAAATTTATTTAAATTTAAAACAGATACTTTATTTTTTATTTTTTTAATAGATTTTTTTAGAAGGCGGTTATGAAAATCTTTTCCATGTTCGAATGAGGTTCAGGCAACAGTGGTTGAAATGAATCAATACAAATAAAGAGGAAAAAAAAAAGAATATGGTGAGAACAATGTAAATCAATATCCTTTATGATCCCGCGCCTCGAGGGCTTTAATAATAATATTCTCTTATCCCATAAACTCCAACCCCAACACAGAGCACATGCAGATTAAAAATTACAATTTATTAAAAATTAACAAAACTAAAAAAAAAAAAAAACAGCAGTTTTTCTCAAATCTTAAATACAGAATAAAGTCACTGGGTTTTTTTTTTTTGTTTTTAAATATTTTTTTAGTGTTTCGGTTGGGTTTTTAAAAAAAGGGCACCATGTCTCATCCTTAAGTACCTGTGGGATTTGGACAACAGTTGGCACTTATATAAAGTCAGTCTCCATGGAGGGCATTGGCACATGATATAATACAACATGTACATCTGGTATAATGGAAAAAATTAAATAATAATAATAAAATAAAGAGAAATTGATTTCATATACCACTCTGCATCATTCCTATTGTGAAATGGGAAAATTGTAAAAAAAAAAAAAAAAAAATATATATATATATTTAAGAAACCACATGCATAAAATGCTTTTTTGGGACTGTAAAGACCGATGCTGGTTTAGAAAAGTCAAATTTTTTAGTGCATGACTTGTATGTATGTAGCATTTGCACTGCGGCAAGTGTGTAAAAAGTGAATTGCCCCCGAAATTAACTCTGCATTTACGGTGCTCCGTTACAGTACTAGTACCAACCGTGTAATAAACCGACCAGTTGAGCAACTGTATCCCCAGATCATTTTAACCTGCTGTCCTCCCGGACATGACTAAGAATGTTGTTTGGAAATGTGCACTGCATTTTAATGCCTTTATTTTGTTGGGATTTGTCATGCCATATATACACAAAATCGTTTTAACTATAATATTTTAATCGTCATATGCTGTAATTACTCTGCCGTTAAAATGGTCACCCGTTACTGTGATCCTTTGAGGCGGAATATGAGCTGAATACATCGACTTCCCGAACCAGAATTTTAAAGCACTATCCTCTTCTGCCACTACAAAGCGTTACTGACTCATTCCTCTCCATATAGAATTACTTACAGTCCATGAATCACTCACACTGTACCGCTTGCTTCGCCAAGTACACTTGTGCTAATGTGTTTTTCATCTTGTATAACCAGGTGTACACCGTGATTCATGCGAAATCTCAGCACAATACAGAAAAATAGCTAAATAACTGCAAGGTTACTGTGATGATGGCCAACACTGCATACTGTTTAGGATTATAGACCAGGAATTAAAAACAAATTACCAGAAAGACAGACTCTATCAGTAATCCGCTTCAATCTTCAACAATACCATTTCATGTGCTTCTAGTGTCGCTCCTGATACTGAAAATGCCCCAAAACAGCACAAATTCTCATCGAGGTAGACATTTTCCTAAAAATAAACGCCGGGCAAATAAACTAAAAAAATGTGAATACGCATATAAATACCGCTGATATAATGATGACAAACTGAGCCTGTTCCATTAATTCAATATATCCACGGAGTAACTAACTGACTTGCTCATAGAAGGGGCTTGTGGGTGTGGCATGAGAAGAAGAACAACAAAAAAAATAAAAAGGATTAAAAAGAAAGTGCATATAAAATAATCAAGCATGTACATCCGCTGCAATTAGTTTTTGCTTCAACAAATACATATTAATAGTGTTGTTATCCTGAGACTTCCGTCCATATTGCAATTGACGTCAATTCAGTATCTCGATTCGCGAATCGAAAAACTGAAAATCACAGATGTACACTATACGGACTTAGACACCAAGGATGTGACTGATGTGGAATCTGAATTCGTACATTTTGGTTAATCCGTTTCACGACTGACTGTAAATACTGTTAGGCTTTGTAAAGACCGAGCAAATACTGCCGTGCTAAATGGGAGCGCGTTTTAGTTTTTAAAATCGTCAAATCGATGATCGATAGTCACTCGAGGGAGATTTGAGGTCTTCCTTGTTTAATAGAAAATGATCAGCTGGCCTAGCAGAGACATATTCAAAACCAGATTATTGTAAATGATAATTATTGTAAATTTAATACACTTAAACACTGAGGCTCTGGTTTACTAAAGCTTTGTACACACACCCGATGAGAGAGGGCAACAATTTATGAACAAGAACAAAGTAAAGTCTTTTAAACAGCTATGATGACAAACACGGCAGACGCTTTTAAAAAGAAACAGAGCTACTCATCATGTTTAACTTTTACCAGGAAGCCGGACAGACAGGGAAATTTGGCCTAAAATCCTCCATTTAATATATCTTGCTATTAAGTCTTCAAATTTACAGTATGTGAACAATGCATAAACCGCCCTTTAGCTGAAAAACAAAAACAGCATAGTTTTTAAGGTGTGTCCAGTAATGATGAAGCAAGGGGTGAAATATTTGCAAAAGGTGTGACTCATAGGGCTGAAATATAATTGCTGTTATCAACCGGGAACGTTGTGAGCATATTTGTTGCCCGTATACTATGTGTGTAACCGGACTGTTCCTGTAGGGGGCACACTAGAGAATTTAACAAGTTTTTTTTTTTTTTTTGCATGAAGTAAACAATCATGGTGACACTTGAGTTTAGCTTCCGTGTCAATGTACTTGTCTCCAACCATCTGTTCTGATGTGCATGTGTGTCACTGGGTAGTGATAAAGATGCACCATACTGATGGCGGTAATCACAGATCTGATCAAAACTTTAAACCATTTTTAATGTGCTGCCTACTACACTGTCCCTACCGTTTATATGCACGATTCATCTTGCGGTAATTTCAAAGACTCGATCAAAACGCAAGTTTATTATTATTATACGAAAAGAATTTTTCACCCATAAACACTGTATAGTTCTGCTCCTTTGGCTTGTTGCTTGTAAACAACCTGCAAGAAAATTAGGGTAGGATTTCAGTAAATCAGGACCGTAGTGTTTCAGTTGTTCATCTTATTATGTACTCTTATGTTATTATGTACTAATTTATTTGCTTCTTACAGAAAGCCTAAACATGTGCGTCTTACATACTGGTGTAAAATGGAGGGCAGCACATGTAATATGATGGGGCGTGCGGTTGAACCGTAAAACTATTATAAATAAATAAATAGTCTGATCCTCCATCCTTTTTATATCGAACTGCACTTTGCTCGTTAAGCTTCGTCACCTGTCCTGATTTGGTGTGAGTTTTATGCATTTATTTATTTTTTAGCCCTTGATGATAAACTATGAAAGGAAACCTGTAGAAACCCAGTACCCCCCCGCCCCTCCTCCTCAACCTCCACCAGTTCATCATTTGTACAATGGTGTAAACACACAGCTTTAAAAAAAAAAAAATTTGGATGATTGGATGTTCTATCGGTCAATAAAGACTTAAAATGCACTTGAATGTTACATGAAAATTGGACGATCGCAAAGTTTACAAAAAATATGGAAGTAAATCATGTGATGTATTTTTCAGGGGAAAAAAAAAGTAAACAAAACAAAACACACTAAATGCTAATATATCCATAGAGTTTTGTACAGCAGAAAAAGACCCAACGACTTCAAAACTGGTCCATAAATTAGATAAATAAACACTTCTTTATTTACTTTAGTTAATCTTTAGGTATCTTTATATACTGAGAATAAGAACATTCAGGGGCCGTACTCTTTTTCGTTTAAACCCGAGAAAATCGCTTCTCTCTTTCCTTCTTTTTTTCTGTTCTTTGAATTTTCTCACACTATTGCTCATAACCGCTTCCCTGTACAGCTGTGTGTATGTCTTCGGAATAATCATATTAAAGAAAGAAAGAGGGGGAAAAAAAAAAAAAAAAAAAAAAAATCACAGTATCAATAATATTGTAATTCATAAGAAACCAACCGAAACCGTACACAATTACGAAGTTTTTTCCTTTTTGCCAAAGATACTGTACCACAGACTTTTTTTTTTTACATAAGCAATAAAGTGTATACGTATTTACAAATATAAATATACACAAGCAATTAACTTGCGACTTCCTGTACCCCCGTCTTCACTTGCTCCTGACCCCAAACGAAGCTAAATTAATGTATGTGTCTCCACAAACTCTTATTTCACAAGATGTCTCTGCGTAAAAAAAAAAAAAAAAAAAAAGTAAACATATGCAATAATGTGTGCGTTAGGCGTCACTTTGTGGTAATATCAGATAATCCAGAGTATTACTGAGTGCACTGCTGAAGTTTCTGTGGGGGAGAAAAAAAAAAAAGTCTAGTCATGCAAAGTACAATACCAGCAACTGATCTGGAAAAAAATTAAAGAAGAGTGTGTGTGTGTGGGGGGGGGGGGGGGGAGAAACAAAGGCGCAAGCAGTTTCGATGTAAAAATCCTTAAAACAAACATGGGAAAGAAGTAATGGAACATCTTAACCTGTGTGAAAAATTGGCAATAACGTTAACTACTGAGTCAATATCTGTACTACACACGGATAGATCCTTAAAATGTTCGATTTCTTACTCATCTCTGATTGAGCCGCTGTTATACTTCATGTCCTAACAGCGGTAGCTATAATAATAACCTATCATTAAAACGTTTCTAAACGATCATCTGAGCAATGTACACTGATTGATTTGCGACCCCACCCCCTCCCTTGAACCCTGCCCCGCCCCACCCCACCCGAATTACAATGTTCACAAGGTTTACATTCATCGATGCGAGGTCATGAAGACTCGTCTCTCGCACCACCCGTGGAACCCGCTGGAAAACCCTTTGGATCCTTGACTCCTCTGAAAACGTGTAATGGAGTCGGTCAGAACTTCTAGCACCACAGCGCTTGTCCTTGTGTCTGTAAGTGTGTGTGTGTGTGTGTGTGTGTGTGTGTGTGTGTGTGTGTGTGTGTGTGTGTGTGTGTGT
>JAQMYJ010000018.1:15550311-15568607 GCA_030014305.1 Clarias laeviceps | reverse complement strand
GATTTTCCCCTGATTTTCTCCCTAATTTAGTCGTGTCCAATTCCTCCCCGCCTCTAGGGGGCGTTTCCTCCGAACCACGTGACGCCGCATCTTTTTCGAACTGCTCGCTCACTCACCGTTAGGGGCGGCGTAACACACTCGGAGGACAGCGCTATCCGCTCCTTCTGCTTACGCGAGCTCACAGACGCCCCTGATTGGCTGTAGAGCCGTCATTAATGTGGGAGCACTAAGTACCTCTCATCCGTCTCTCATACCTCTCATTCAAAGTACCTAGACCTCCGGCAGCGAGAGGTTACAGCATCACCAGGAATCAAACCAGCGATCTCCGGATGATAGGACGAGCACTTTACCACTGCGCCACTCGGAGGCCAAGCAATGAATTATTTTATATTTATGCTTAAAAGTTCAAGAACATCTGCGAGACAATTCAGTTCCTGTTTTCTTTGACAGAAACCTATAAAACAATCATCTCCTTATCAGCCTGTCTTTTTACCCCTCTTGGGAGGACGAGAAAATTGAGAAAACAAAGATGTTTACGTGGAAAAAAAATCCTGACGGCATTGAAAACCATGGGAAGGGACGGGAATCACCAGTGACCACTCGAAAAGATATACCAGGTGCTGATCTAATGTACATTGCAATTAAGTAAGTTTTAAATGTAATAAATAAATCGATTTTGAATCGATTTTGCAGTGTGCTGATACATGAATTGCCCACAAAATAATCATGATACTTCACTGAATATTTTTTTCCCCTCCCATCTCTGCTGAAAACTGGAGACTCTTTTCCACAGTGGACGTGCACTGATTCAACCCTCAAATTTTGTCCTCACACCCATAAACTTTCAACAAAATAGGAAGCCAGATAGAGCGCCCCCTGCTGTGTGTAAACTTTAAACGGAGAAGATTGGTCAAACTTCATGCAATGTTTCGGATAAGAAATCATGCAATGTTTTTTTTTGTCATAGGAATCCATAATTTTTTTTCCACTTTGATTTTCAGGAAAGAACCGCTTTTGGACCACTTTGCAAAAACTGACATACTTCACATTTTGAAATAATCTAAGAAACAATTCTCTAGCACCCAAGTTTCCTCAGATATACAGTACACTATATCGCCAGAAGTATTCGCTCGCCTGCCTTCCCCATGCATATGAATTTGAGTACCATGCATTGTGCACTGGTGCGCCGTCATGTTGGAACTGGTGTGAGGTTTTTCGGGAGCTGGGCTCGGCCCCCTTACCTCCAGTGAAAGGAACTCTTAATGCTTCAGCATACCAAGACATTTTGGACAATTTCATGCTCCTAACTTCGTGGGAACAGTTTAGAGACGGTCTCTTCCTGTTAAAACATGACTGCGCACCAAAGCTCAAAGCAAGGAATGAGCGAGTTTGGTGTAGACGGATTTGACTGTTCTGACCTGACCTCAACCCCATAGAACACCTTTGGGATGAATTAGAGCGGAGACTGTGAGCCAGGCCTTCTCGTCCAACATCAGTCTCTGACCTCACAAATGCACTTCTGGAAGAATGGCCAAAAAATCCCATTAACACACTCCTAAACCTTGTGGAAAGTCTTCCCAGAGGAGTTGAAGCTGTTCTAGCTGCAAAGCGTGAGCCAACATCATACTGAATGGAACCTTAAAGATTAAGGATCGGACATTACACAGGTTCACATGCAAATGAAGGCAGGCGAGCGAATACTTTTGGCAATATAGCGTAAGGAAAACAATCATAGGAGCGCCGTTGGCTGTGAAGTTAAAGCTGGACTTGTCTGTGCCTGTGAGATGCACTTGCAGCGAGTGGACCAAGCCACAGCCTGTCGACTCTCACACACTCCCTGGTATCAAAGGCAGTACACAGACTCGTATATTCATAACTGTATGGGTTACAAACGGGCCGTTTTCAGTGTTTTGCTCATTGTGCCCCTACTTCACAATTTCTCCAGTAATTTGCCCTGTAACTCCTAATACTACAGGCGTTTGGGTCAAATGTATTTAACTCCGGCCTTCTGGTAGTTCCCAGAATATTAAAATTTACAAAAAAGGGGTAGGGCGTTTTAGCTCCAAAGCTTTGGAATAGCCTTCCAGACAATGTTTGGGGCTCAGACACAGTTTCCCAGTTTAAAAGTAGACTCAAGACGCATCTCTTTAATCGGTCATACACATAATTCATCCCATAACCTCATAACTCCAGTACATCTATACTGAATGGCAACTACGCTAATTTATTCCACCTGTTCTGTATTTTTCTACCCATCCCGAGGCATCTGGAGATTGTGCCAGCTTCAGTAGACAAAGGCCGACCCTGCGAGGATCCTGAGGCATCCAGAGAAGGACCAGCTCCAGCTGGATTCTGCTTCATGATGGTTTGGAGCTACAAATTCTGCTCCTGAGCTCCCAGTGATCCAGACCCCATCTGCCCTCTGCACCGACTGACTCGTCCCTACGCTGAACTGGACTCCATGATAACTGGGACAACTTCTGTTACATTGAACTTTCAGCTGCATAACACACATGATGTTATATAATTTCTATCCGTTATCACCCAAATGAGTTCCCTGTTGAGTCTGGTTCCTCTCAAGGTTTCTTCCTATTGCCATCTCAGGGAGTTTTTCCTTGTCACTGTTGCCTTCACCCTTGGCGCGCTCATCAGGGACAATCTCATTATTATCTAGACACATTTTTCTCACACATACACACTTCCATAAATTTTATTTTCATTTTTGTGAAGCTGCTTTGAGACAATGACCATTAGTAAAAGCGCTATATAAATAAAATTGGATTGGTCTCTAGACCTACGCATTTTTTTTTTTTTTTTTTATCTGCTTGAGCTAAACATGAAAAGCTGTGCATCTCACCTCATTGTCGGACTCCACCAGGACCTGATCGTACTCGCTCAGCGCCACCAGGAACATGATGGACGTGACGTTCTCGAAGCAATGGATCCACTTCCTGCGCTCGGACCTCTGCCCACCCACATCGACCATTCTGAGGAAATGAAGAGGACGGACAGAGAGAGAGAGAGAGAGAGAGAGAGAGAGAGAGAGAGAGAGAGAGAGAGTGATTTGGGAGAGTTGAATCAACAGGTTAAATCTTCGTAAGCAGAGTACATGAACATCTTACTACTACAAAATCAGTACTATACTTTAATCTGTACAAATTATAAACTGGAGAGATCACTAACAAATTATTAACAAATAGGCAGTTTAGCTTAAAATATTTTCACATTTCAATTGAGACTCGATACATTTTTCAAGGCGACTTCTATACGGCTTCAAATCAAATCGATCTCTAAACTTCTGTGAAAACACGTGCAGGAATGTCAGGCAACACAACACCAACAGGACAGGAGGGAAATAATACAAGGAATAAACTCTGGAATTATTTAGTTGACGCCTTTTGTCATTCCTTTAAAGGTTACGGTGCAGTGTGTTTTTAAATAATGTAAATTATACTGTTTAACGCTATAACAATTGAGAGAATGCGTTCTGACTGGAACACTAACTGGAATAAACACATGAAAAAGTAAGGTTGGTTCAAAAAAGAAGAAAAAAAAAAAAAAAACTTCTAAAGAAGACTTATTTAGAAAATAAAGAACGCGATGATGCGATTATTTGAACTTGCTTTAAACTACTTTTACTACGTTATATTACACACATTCGGACAATGAAGGACCTAAAACCCTGTTCGGACGGGATTAATCTTATCCATGGATTTTCATTTGAACTTCCACTTGACAAACATTGGATTCTTCTCCACCATTAGAGACTGGATAAGAAACCGTCAGTTTTTTTGGACGGGGTAAAGGTTACACATGGGTTTGGGAGAATTCTATAATTTGCAGGTGTTTCGCAATGATTTTATTTTCATCTATATCAAATATTTCCAGGTTTCCATCTCCCTAATTCCAAGAAAAAAATTACAGACCTTACAGAAGTTATCTACTGTTATTATACTAACTCTGTAGTCACATTCAGCTGTGATTTTTAATGTAGCTTTCTTATTTATTGGAAAGGAGATTTTTTTTTTTGTAGTTTACCTCTGTTAGTCTCACATGTCCATATATCCACAATGAAACTTAGTGAATCAAGAAACTGATTCAAAGCATATACTTAAAAGCCTTTGATTGCTTCAGCAGAGCAGAAAATATGCTACTGTTTTAGAAGAGACAAATGATTGGCCTGCACCAAGTCAAGCAAAGAAAGCAACTAAAGAGATTTCTGAAATTGTGTTAGGCAGGAACTGTCCAACGATTATTACAACCTGAACTGTCAAAAAAAATCCTAAATGTCAATGATCGGAGATCACTAACGCTTGATGGAGTTGCATCATACAGAACACATCGACTGTAGAAAGCACATGTTTAATAGTGAAAGTAACAGCATTTTCCCAGGAGACTAATCAGAAAAAAAGGCTTCAGTTTGCTGGGGAGAATAAAGATTCAAGTTCAAGGAGAAAAGTCATGTGATCTGATGAGTTCAGATTGACCCTATCCCAGAGAGATTGGTGTCTCAGTGCAAGAAGGCATGCATAGTGTCCACTGTACAAGCCTCTGGAGACAGTGTTATGATCTAGAATTGCTTCAGTTGATCAGGTCTAGACTCAGCAACGTCATGTGGCAATAAAGTCAGATGACGACCTAAATGCACTGAATGACCAGCTCATTAAATCTATGATTTTTTTTTTCTTCTCCCTGATGGCATGGACATGTTCGAACACTCAAATGGTGAGACAGTGGGTTCTGAGCAATCATTTCCACACAAAGATGATGTTAAAGGTATTATTTAATGTGTTATTACTATACTGATGAGAGTCTCGTCATTTTCTCATTCTCTCAGTTTTAAGGCTGTAGAATGCATCAGCCAGTATCGTGTATCCTTTTTACCTTCCTCAACAGTTAAAGCAGAAAAGATATAATCACCGTTTTATTTACACTTCTCGGATCCAATACGTTTCAAAATCGTTCTCGAAAACTATGTAGACAGATCAACAGATAGACAAGAGAGCTGAGGGTTTTATCGCAGGTTTCGGGCCGAACAGCGCCCCCGCGCCGCTCCACCGCTCCAGCCCCGAGCCAGCAGCCCACAGAGGGGCCTTTGATAAATGAGGCCCTCTAGGAGCGCCTGCCTAAAATAAAGCTCCTTCACATCGGCCGTCCTCATTTCCTTCAGCCAGGGGCTCGCTGACCTACTTCCAAACTCTCTCTCTCGCTCACACACACACACTCCATAATGTAGGACGAGCTGCTAAACTTCAGAACAGACACGGAGAAAGAAGCAGGAAGAGAAGACGAACAGATGACCTACAAGACGGGTCAAAGTTTGGAAATGAAAAGATTTGATTGCCCTCATATCAGAGGCCTATTTTTTTTGTTTGTGCATTTTGAATAGATCAACATTTCACTTTTCATGCTGACCTCCAAACAGAAACACAACATCCATCTGCCTTCTATCCTTCAAAAAAAAAAAAAATAATCCCAGGGGGCCATATTTCTCTCTCCAGACAAGAGAAAAAGGTTTGCAGGTTTTCACAGCTCGATGTAAAGAAAAAAATAAAAAAGAAAAGAAAGAAAATCAATAAACCTGCAGGAGGGAGAACTGCTGATTGATGTTGGGGTTCGGTTTGATCTTTTTAGGTCACTAAATCAAACAGACACCCACTATGCCTAAAGCGATGTGGAATAAAAATAAATTAATAAATAAGCATGTCAAGTGTGTGTCTTCTACCTGAAAATGATGCTTTGCAAGTCGAACGGGTACTCGATGATGCCCGTGGTTGGGATTCGGACCCTGAGCACATCCTGCTGGGTGGGCAGATAGTGCGGGTCAGCGATACGGTCCAGATCGGATAGATAGCTAGACAGGAACGGAGAGAAAGAGAGAGTCGTTAACATTCACCGAGAAATCATCTGCGACTTCTTTACAAGCGTAAAAGTCTGTAGTGCTGAAGGCATCTGTTGTGAGAGCGTTCATGAGCCACAGCATCTAAAAGTACATTATGTGACAGGTAGGGGTGTAACTATGGAAGTACAGTACAGCGTGAGCCAAAATCTACAGTACTGAAATGAAACGAGGAACAATAATCACCTTGTTATCATCTGAGAGTTTATGTCTCCTGAAAGAGACTAAACATACACACTACTAGTGTGTTGATTTACAACGGTATGCGTAATATACATGTTGCAAAAAGCCTCGCTGTAGATGCGCGAGTTTCAGTACTGTATATTTTGGTGCATACCGAAAAACAAAACAAGGCATCAATCAAATTGATTATTAATGAAAAAGCAAAGACGACTAGATGCAAATTGCCTGGCAAGCTGATCTGCACACAAGTCTGATGCACACAAGAGTGCTCTTTGAGGAATTAACAGTAGGCTTAACCCAGATCTCACGCACAGTTGCGTCACGCATCGGTTATAAGAGATTGAAAAATGTTCTGTAGCCGAATCAGTGGTATTAAATAACAAATCGCTGCATTATGAATCAAAATTGTATCGTAGCCAATTCAATGGTATCGTTGAATATTAAACCAGTCGCACATGGACTAAAAACACCTCGTATCATCGAATACATCCTTGTTTTATGATTCAAAAATCACATCAGACATCTCCACAGCCTAAGTGTAATTCTGATTCTGACATTGAACTATGAATTAAAAAATTATAGTAATAATTAAAAAAAACAATAATCCAGCCCTGGAGAATCAGGGACGCACTGCTGTAAAAATTCACTGACGATGTAAAGACACAATCAGGGAGGAACTGCTTAAGACGTTCAATCAATAACCTTACTGAGGTTATAAACTAGACGATCTTTACAAGCAGATCCAGACAGCAGTGTGGGCACTAACAATTGTCAGCAGCATTGAGATGCGAGTGTGTGTGTGGGTGTCGGAGTGTTCGAGTAGGCCTCCGATGCTGGTGTTAGAGAGAGAGAGAGAGAGAGAGAGAGAGAGAGAGGACGTTCTTCTGTTCATGGGGTAGATTTAGGTGAACCACAGGATTCAATAACCTTTAAGTAGACGCAGGGATGGGCGTGTGTGTACATGTGACAAAGCCTACATTCACATGTTCACACACACGCACAAAACATCTGGATGGAACTCTAATACAATACTGCATTGCAATACAACACTGGGTCATGCAATTCACATTGGTTTTCCAGGTTCATTCTTTTTTCTTTTTTTTTTGGATAAGTAAAATGCCAGGCCCCCTCAAAAAGTTGTGGTTTCAGCCATTTCAGAAGAACCAAGCAAAGACAACAACTAAGGAGATTGCTGAAATGACTAGAATTGGGTTGAGAGATGTCCAACACTTTACTAAAACCTGGAAATGTATGAAAACTTTGTGGAAGAAAAAAAAGGAAATGACTGATCAGAGATGATTTAAACACCTGATGAAGTTGCATTGCACAAAATAAATAAATAAAATCAACAGCAAAAATTACAGCTTCGTTTATAAGTGAAAGTAAGAGCATGTCCACACAAACAATAGGACTAAACAGCAGTGTGGTCATAAGAAAACCACTTGAAAAGGCTTCAGCTTGTTAGGGATCATAAAGATTGGACTTTGAAGCAAAGGAAAAAGGTCATGTGGTTTAGACTGATCTTATTCCAGAGTGATGGGCGTGTCCGGGTAAGAAGGGAAGCACATGAAGCAATGCACCCATCATGCGTAGCAGCCACTGTACAAGCCTACAAGTGTTATGATCTGGGGTGAATTCAGGTGCACAGGTCTAGACTCGGCAACAACATGAAGTCAAATGATGACCTGGAGTAACTAAATGACCAGGTTATCACATCTATGGACTTTCTTCTCTGATGGTAGAATCATATTCAAAGACCCATATAGTGATAGAGTGGTTCTGGGAGTATGAGGAATCAGACGACTTGTTGGAATTTTTTCCCTTTTCTTTTAAAGCGTGTCGTGAATTAAAAATGCGTAAACAGCAGTAAATCACAGATCTAATCCGGCTTCAGGATCATTTCTGCCAAACTCATGATGCTATCACTGCAAACATGCAAAACAGACTGACCTAATGCATTTCATGAACACGCAGAACCATGGCATCTGTCTTGCATGTTTGCACAGATAACATCACCGGTTGGAGACGAGTACTCATGAAGCTGGATATGACCTGGGGAGTTCCTGTTGCGGACACATTTTTTTCATCTGCTATACAGATTTTCATAGAAAAATAGTGATGTTCCGGTTGAAGAACCATTGACCTTTTCCTGTAGCCCTGTAGACTGTTTACATTTTTCTCACGAACCACTAACTGCCTCAGACGAAACTTTTAATAACCTTTAAGGATGGGATTGTTGGAGCGTGCTGCGGTTCAACATTTAAAAGTTTGTTCTCACTTGCTCTGATGGCAGCAGGTAGCATTAGCTTGCTAAGCTAATCGCGTTTAAATTAAAATGCCTAAAACGTTGTGGCCTAAAAGTGTGGCTGTGTGAGTGTAAAGGGGGAAACAAGTCAAACCTAATGAAGGTTGAGGACACGCGGGATGACGTTAAAAGCGGAGGGATGCATCATGTGTAACACGTTGCGGATATCAGCTGGCAGTGTGTGTGTGTGTGTGTGTGTGTGTGTGTGTCCCTGGCCCCAGTCAGACCAACACTAGGCAAAGTCAGGAGAGATGCGTTACTTTTGCCAGATAAGGCAAATATGCTCATATTTTTGTGAAACAATTGCTGAAATTTGAAGCTGGATTGTAACATATGCCAAGACTACTGCTGTTATTGCTGTTAAATTATGGTAGTTGCATTAGTTAGTATGTAAATCAGTTGTGTTCATCTACGTATATTTACGAATACTTTAAATATATTGTTTATTTTAAATATAATTTTAAATATATTTAATGTTATGTTAGTATTTTTGTGGCTTTTTTTTTTTTTTTTTTTTTTAAGTATCGGTTTTGGCACCATTTTAAAAGCATCAATTTGGCACCGGTATCGTAAAAAACCCAAACGATACACTACCCTTATTATGAACTAAAGTTAACACACTTAATTGGGGGGGTATGAGATGCTGGATGAGTATTTAAAAAATCTATAACTTACCTGGGGTCTCCAGAGTGTGCACCCACAATGTCCATTTATATTCATTATACTATCTTTAAAGACATATTGCAATCCATGGCTTCAGATGAAATATGCTAAAGTTGGCTTCCAGTAAATAGCATTTGTTGCATCTCTGAAGGGGCCATTTGCATGCAACACGCGCTTACTCAGGCAGGGGGCGCCGTTTGGTGACTTTCATATTCCTCTGCAATTCTCAGTTCTCGATCCTGCACAGTTTCATGAGATGTGAAGTTAAGGGTTTATGACCCAGGACGCTGTCAGAGCATCACTGCTGGTGTAAGCTCGCGAATTCGTTGAACTCGTTTACATCCTGGATTGCTAAATCGATGATGTGCCTCAAGGCTGTTTTCCCGAGCTTTTGAACCTTTACATAAAATTACATGGAGTTCAGAGAGTTTAGAACCCACTCAAAAAACAACTCGCTTAGATTATCCTTCGGTCTCTCTTTCATTAATACACACAGATTTAATTATTATAGACATACGCGATATAGCTTTAATGCTGGAGCCCTCCCACACTCGCCCATCCGCCCACATGGACGCAATAACAGGACCTTGAACATTGGGCCAATTTCTCATGCACACTCTTCAGACACATTAATAAAGTGTGTGCGTGTGTACTTACTATTTAGTGGAATCCGAGAGCTGGTACTCTCTGCGGCGATCGTAAGCCTCCTGGATGCCTGAATCCGACCACAACATCTTAATGGCGTTAACGTAGGGCTGACTGAACGATGAGACCTTCTCGATGTCCACCTCCTTCACCAGCATGGCGTTGGCCTGCGGTCAAATCACAACCCGAATACAAGAAGTGTAAGCATGTGACCGATGCAGGTAAAAGATCAGAGAGAGTTTAGGGAGTCTGACAAACACACAGTTCACATGACCAACATAAAATAGAAATATTTCGAGTGCGAGAAGAAGTGTCTGCATGCTGACGTCTCCTAGAATTATTATTCGATTCATTAAAAAAAATAGAATAAAATTAAGAAGCATATTAATTGCATTCATTAAACTTGATTTCAAGCATGCCAGCTTCTGAGCACATCCTGAAATCATTTCCAGAAACCTATGAAATAATAAACTACAAGAGCTGCGTAATTTAGTAATTATATAATAAAAAAATAGTCTATTTGGTTCTTTGAATCGATAGAGAAAATCAAATCACTTGAATCTTCCAGAAAGAACTTTTGCAAGAGTTTTTTTTTTTTTTTTTAAGTTAATGGGTAATACTGCCACCTACAGGACTGGAGTTTGGAGCGAACAACGGCAGGAGGGGGGGGGGGGGAATCGATCATCGCAAGACAGTAACATAGAAATCTCAATCTCCAGTTTTAGTACTTAGACTGTCAATACTGATTTTACAAAAAGTTTCCTGACACAACCGTTAAAGCCCGATCAGAAAGAAAACACATCATGTAAACAGCTCAATCAGAGCAGTCTCGCCTAACCAGCGCTGACTGGAATAAATTTCTGGATTCTGCTTCGTGATGGTTTGGATCTATACATGCTGCTTCTGAGCTCCCAGTGATTCAGACCCCCTTTACACCTGCTGACTCACCCCTGTGCTGAACTGGACTCCATGATAACTTGGACAACGTCTGTTATATTGAACTTCCAGCAGCTTAACACACACGATGTCGTTATATAATTCCTGTTATCCGTTATCACCCAAATGAGGATGGGTTCCCTGTTGAGTCCGGTTCCTCTCAGGGTTTCTTCCTATTGCCATCTCAGGGAGTTTTTCCTTGCCACCGTCGCCGACACCCTCATCAGGGACAATCTCTATTATCTGAGCACATTTTCTCTCACTCATACACACTTAATTTTCTTTTAATTTTGTGAAGCTGCTTTGAAACAATGACCATTGTTAAAAGTTTTATATAAATAAAATTGAATTGAACTGAATTAAATGTGTATAGGGAGCAGGATTGTGCAATATGAAGTGACGTATCCTTTTTTTCCCCAGCACAACCTAGACAATATGATGAACAGAATTTCAGTTTAACTAACTATACAAACTTGACTGAGCAAAAAATTAAAAAGGGCCACATAGGCAAAGAAACAGCACTGATACAAAAGATCAATTGTTTTTAGAGTGGTTTTAAAGTTGTTCCTATGACCAAATAACAGCAATAATAGAAATAATAATAAGAAGAAGAACTCACTTATTTTCTGATTGCAAAAAAACCAAACGCACAGTGTGATATCTGAAGCGTCGACACACCCCGATTATTATTTTTTTAATTAGTCATTGACTAACGCTGTGTTTCCGGCTTGGATTTATGTCGCTTGAGTTTTATTAAGGGTTAATATTAAAGAGGTACAGGAACGGTAGCGCGAGAGGGAACTGCCCTCGATGGCGGATGGCATCGTTCTCTGGGACAGTTTTTTTTTTTTTTTTTTTTTACAAAAGTGAGCAGATATACTTGGTCGGTCGTCTATATACTTGGGCGAAGTATGTGTGGGGAAACACTGCACATCTCTTCTCATCCTCCGCCATGGAAACAGTTCAGTTGGAATCTCTAATCAGAAAGATTTCAGTCAGATTGGAGAAATATTGCCTTGTAACCACATTAACTACTTAGCTAATGAGAATAAAAAAAATAAAAAAATACGCCCACAAATCGTGTTTGCAGATGAATTGCTCAGTAATCTCACTTACCATTCGTTTATTAAGGACAATGTGCTGTAAACCCCCAAACAGTTTTCTTCCACAGTGTGGCATATTTCACATGCACTGAAGTTCAATTAGGTACATTTAGGTCTTGCTGGGAAGAGGTCACCCAGCACCCGTTAAACACCGCTCAGGAGACAATTTTATTACAGAAGCGAGGTCATATTTCTTTGAACCTGGCCGAAGGCAAAGTTCCTGCTCTCCTGTGAGCATCTCGAGTATTGTTTTATTATAATTTTTTTTAATTGTCCTGTTTGTGACTCTATAGTGAGGAGGAAAAGGACACGTGCTGCTCTGAATGGATTACAGAGGCTGTGAGCGAACAATAAAACAGGCCGTCTGTAAAATGACTTGGCAGAAGCTGCTCTTTCTCCGAGCATTGTAAAATCATATTAACTGTTAGCGAGTGCCTGGTGCAGGACATGCTGTGCTCTATAACTACAGTACGATGGTCGGGAAACTTCAACAATTCCAGAGGGAAATAAAGATGACACAAACCAGTAACTCTAGTAACGCTGTAGTTTTTACATCTAAACACTTGAGTGCATTTAAACTTTTACTATACTGTCCATCGCTTGCATCAGCTCTGGTTTATTATTACACGGATATTTTTTTTTTTACTTGTGTGTAAAACTATTCATAATTATATAACACGCCGGGGCCGAGGCATTCCATTTCAGCGAAGCAAAGTGTCTAACAGGCGGCTCTGAAGAGTCTCGGTTGCACTCGCGCCGCATGCACAAGAGGGATAATCGTAATTGCAGGTTTTGCTTTTTCGCTCGTCGGCCTTGTGTGCCGTGCGGGCAGGTGAAGCCAAGAGGGCTAGAAAAGTGTAGGCAAAAATGTTTTAAAAAATAAAATAAATAAATGAATAAAAAAATGAAACCAAGCACAAGTTATTATATTCTTGTGGTGCTGCTGCATTCCACATCCTCATATGGTGAACTACTGAGCAAAGAGATGTTAAGGCTTTCATTTAATAAGAGAAAACACTGGGTAAAAAAAGGTTTACATTTAATTTTTACTTGGATCACAGATAGGAAATGGTAACAAGAAACTATGACTAAAATAATCATAAAGAAATTGTAATAATAATAATAATAATAAAAAAATAAAAATTGTGATTCAAGCCCAGCGATGCAAATCATAATCCTTATTAATCTTATTTTTTCTTCAAAAAGATTCAAGATTTATTTTCCAAGTTGACTTTTATTATGTTAAACTTCTTTCATAATCATGTTGCTTCACTCACGCTCCAGTGAACAGTTTAATGCCATGCTGTTTGACCTCCTGTGAGAATGCTGGGAGATGTTTTGATTCACGAACGATTATTTTTGGTTTTGTTGTTTTTGACCTCTTAGTTGACTGACAAGGTTTGTACAGCAAATATGCTCAAATATAAAAGCTATTATAATATTTTTTTCGAATGAAAGTGTTCACCTCCGTGTTGTTCCCATGTGGGACGGGACAGGGTGGAGTCATGTGACTATACACATGCTAGTATGTTCTTATGTGGACCGTACATGAATACTGAGGATTGGGAATCACTAGTCACCTGCCGATACGATATTATCACGATACCTCGGTGCCGATTCGATTAAAATTGTGATTCAATAAATATCATGATTTTATAAATATTCTGTTTCAATATACAATCTGACTTTTGTGTAAGAACATGTAATGAGTGGGTGTGAGATTAGGTCGTTCATATAGTTTGGAGAAAAAGGCAGATCGGAGGATTTTAACATGTGTGATGTTTGATAATATAAAACGCCATAAAAATGTGTTCCTGTTGCTCCACTCAAAAACATCTGCGCTCGGTACAGAATTATTTATATCCGAGGCTGATCAGTTGATCACCGGCCAATCAAACTGAAAAACCAGCCAATTCTGGTCACTGGCTTATCGACTGGTTCATCTCTATTATACAGTATATAAAAAATATATAAAGAAAAAACTATTTTTACAAATCGATGTTAAAGTCAGTGTGGCGATACACAAATTTTATGATATCTGGCAACCAATTATGAGCCACTTTGAAATTATAGATGCAGATAAATTAGATCTGCAATGAATGATTTCTTTGGCTTTTTTTAAATAATGCTTTATTTATTGTTCTTTTGTTTGATGTGTATTTGTTTATTTATATAATTTGTGTTACGTCTCATTTCTAACCCTAGGCTCTTTTCTTATTCGGTCGAGGTAGGTAGGTATGTATGTATGTATCTATCTTGTTTAAATTACCAATAAATAAATAAATAAAAAATTTGATTAAAATATAAATAAATAAATAAATAAATATGGGCAAGAGTACACACCAATGTCATTTTTTATTAATTTACGATTAATAGTGGCCCACAGACTGCTAGCTATCCAAGTTGAGATTTTCTCATACAACTCATACAGCTGTGTTGCATTCTGAAACTTTGCTGAAAGTCTGCTTTCACTACTTGCACACTTAATCAACATGGCAATAAAAAAATCCGGACTATTAAGCATTAAGGAAATCATGAACCTTTTTATCTCTTTTAAAACACCACTGCATCTGGCTGTACACAACTGTCAACTTTTCAAAAAAAAAAAAAAAAGGAGCTCATACTCCAGAACCATGCGCACCGCTCCGTCTTCGGCTCTCCCCTCACCTTGTTCTGCTCGTACTTATAGCCGATTTTCAGCGTCTCTGTGGCGCGGATCATGGACTGCATAGACGTGAAGATGTTCTGGTAGACCAGCTTGGTGAAGCCGCGTTTGTCTTCGTCTGTGTATCCGGTGCCATGGATGATGCGCATCTGTTTGATGAATGTGCTCTTGCCGCTCTCTCCCGTACCTAGAAAGGAAAAAAGGATGGGGTTTAAGAGGTCAGTTTCCGGTGATGGTTATCGTGTTAGATTACTGACTCGCTCAATATTGCGTTCGCACGTCATTCGTTTCGTCTTGCTCACGCGGTGGGAAGAGACTTACAGACGTACATGATGCCGGGGGAAAAAAAAAAATCTAATCAATAAGTTCATCTAAAAACAGTGTACAGATCCATCGATGAAACAAGCAATTCATTTGAGCAGGTGAAAATAGGTAGTCTGTATTCTTAACAAACTACTTCCCGAAATAAACAGACAAATTATATATAAATGGCTTATTTAACTTTCTAATATTATATGAGCTAGAACTCAACAGAAATGTTGACAGATGGATAGATTATTGATCCTCATGGACATTACGAGAATGTGACAAAAATGATCTTGACTTGGTTAATATAACTCCGGTTATAATACAAAATTTGCATGAATATTCTAAGGAAGGTGAAAATTTCCCAGGAGAGAATCATTACTGTGTACGAGACATGAGAGTAAACTTCAGAGTATGGAACGGAAACATCCTCAATCGCAGACCGAGAAAAGGTTCACAAGTCAACCATCAAAAATCAATGCTTACAGTTTTCTACAATTCTTAAGGGTCTGTATTGAAACATTATCAGGAAAAAATTCTGATAATTTTTTCCTCGTTCAACAATCGCCAGTGCTCGTTAAAGTGAGACGCTTATTGAAGAGCTGAAGCCTAAAATTCGGATTAAACACAGAGGACTGATATCCAGGGTGCTGTGATCTTGCATGACGATGCACGTCCGTACACTTCAGCCCACACTGTCGACACTCTGCAAATACTTTTTTTTATTATTTTTTAAAATTTGTTAAAGCATCTTCACTATAGTCCTGATCTCGCTGCATCAGATTTTACTTGTTTGGTTCCCTAAAATCAGCCCTGCGAGGACGAAGATTCACTTCTGATGAAGAAGTGAAGACGGCGGTGCATTCGTGGCTCGCAGCTCAGCTGCAAACATTTTTTTATGAGGGAAAACAAAAGCTTGTTGACGGATGGACAAAGTGTATGGAAAAAGCAAGGAGATTATGTAAAAAAAAAATGATGTATTTTGTCTTTTCTAAATGTTATTTTAATATACATTCTACAGAGTGCAGATCATTTTGGGCTCACTTTCAATAGAAAGTCTTATTGTGAGTTCAAATGTCACATGACGTGAGACAAAAACAAAGCCAAACAGCTACAGTATAACTCACTGAAGCATGCCGAACATGTTTTTATTGTTATTATTATTATTGATATCAGTATTTTTATTATTTTTTTAAAGAAGTTTGTTCTTCACTTTTTATTAAGAATGAACAAATTACATGTGCATGAAGTCGCCTCGTACCCCAAGAAGCATGTTAATGAGATAACAGTCACACCGGCTTGAGCCGACAGGTACTGTAAAGCCTCTGTAACTCAATAAGCACCAACTTACAACCACGGTGAGCTGAAAAGCATCTCAGAACACGCAATATGTCAAAACTTGAGCTATAATGGCACAAGGCATAAAGCTGACATTCTGACTCTATGCTAAATCATTCATAAACTTTTTTTTAATTTTATTTATTTCCCCACTATGTTAGGATAGATTATTTTAAGAATAGTAAAGGAAGTATTTAACTCCTGGAAACAACTCAACCCGTGCTTCGAATGGAGTCGACCTGACCGCGATTCTCTCCGTGTTCAATCAATTTTCTTTTTTTCCTGGAAGAACTCTTCAAAACAAGTATGATGGCATTCCCAGAGTAACGGAAGCGGCACGAAAGGGAGACAAAGCACTGTTGTTACAGATTAAAGTGATTCGCAGGAAGTCAAATTACCTGGTGTTTCTCATGTAACTGGAACTCGTACAATAGACTAAATCAACTGAAAAAATTCATCCATTCACAAATGTGTCATTTTAGTATCGGCGTGTCGTCCTTCCGCTGAAATGAAGTAACCAGAGAGACCATTAAATTATTATATTTCTTCTTATTATTATTCTTTTATTTTTATATCTATTGCCTTAACAGCTCCAAGCCATTTAAAAAAAATACTGAAACAGTACTTCCAGTAATTGACTGCCCTCTGTTGATGTTTCCCTCATGTAATATGTTTCATTCAATTCTCAAATAAAAATGAGCAGCTCGTCACGATATTTAAATCAAACTCCACTAGAATATTCATGAAGGGAAAGAAGCAACAGGCGTACACCAGTTCCGCTGTAAATGAGTGTGGGCGTGCGCGCGTGTGTGTGTGTAAGTGTGAACAGAAGAGCTAATGGCAATGTGTAGAGGTCCTTAAGATAAATTCAAGCACCTCTTTACAGACAAAACCCCCTGAATAACTGCACACTGAGCAGAGCCATGTGGTCTGGAACAGAATTAACATGCCGAATAACGAGGAACAGATTTCAGGCCTGAAGTAGTAATAATAATAATAATAATAATAATAAAAATAAATAAATAAAAAAACGCCAGCAATTTGGATTTTTCTGATAATAATAATAATTCAGATAATTAGCATGAGGTATTTTCTGAAATAAATAAACGTGGCCAAAAGTTTTAAAGAATGACACTTTTCACAAGGTCTGTCGCTTCAGTGTTTTTCGATCTTTTGGTCAGATGTTGCTATTTTATAAATACAAGCATTTCATAAGAGTCAACGGCTTGCACGTTTTTTCTCCAAGACCTCTGGCGTGCTGTCAATCAACTTCCGGGCCACATCCTGACTGTATATTCTTGCATAATCAATGTTTGGAATTTGTCAGCATTTGTGGGTTTTTGTTTGTCCACTCGCCTTTTGAGGATTGACCACAAGTTCTCAATAGGATTAAGGTCTGGGGAGTTTCCTGGACATGAAACCCAACATTTCGATGTTTTTTGTTTCCTGAGCCACTTAATCACATTAAGGTGCTCCATTATGGCGGAAAAGGCATCATTCATCACCAAACTGTCCTTGGACGGTTGGGAGAAGGGTATTCTCGGAGTAGTGGTAATTCTACACCATTCTTCATTCATGGCTGTGTTCTTAGGAAAAACTGAAAGTGAGCCCACTCCTCCGGCCGAGACGCGACCTTACACATGAATGATCTCGGGTTGCTTTAGTGTTGGCATGACACTGGACCGATAGCGAAATGGTGACAATTACACAACCTGGAGGTGAAGTTTATGATTTTACGGTTTTATTAGTGGGAAAAGATCTTGTATCTTATATAAGTCCGACTTATATCTGGTTATTATTCCAGCTTAAAGATAAACATGTGGAAATGATTATCAATCTTCATATTGAGTGTATATATATATATATATATATATATAAAAAAAATAATAAAAAGTACACCGTCATAAGACTTCTGTCCCACATTACACAGCAGCCGGTAGAAAAATCTGTTCAACAGAGACTGATGAGTTCTGATCTCTCTTGCACTTCACACAGGCCTTCAGTCGCCCACACAATACGGATACACAAGCTCACACGGGAGGGGGGGAGAGAGAGAGAGACCAATAAAACCCAACCTTTAGATTCACCACATCCGCAGGAGGCAAACCACAACCACAGAAAGCACATTTCATCTCTCTGTACATCAAAAAACACATCCTGCCATCCCTCTCCCATCACCTGCACACACACACACACACACACACACACACACACACACACACACACACACACACACACACACACACACACACA
>JAQMYJ010000018.1:15516817-15545869 GCA_030014305.1 Clarias laeviceps | reverse complement strand
GTAGAAAATAAATCACTAAACAAAAACAAAGAAATTTGCAAGTGATCCCAAACTTTTGAACGGTAGTGTATATATATATTTTTTAATTGAGTTTTTACATACTGGATGGTAAAAAAATAAATAGATGAGGAAGTTTGTAAGAAGAAACATAATAGACCAAAAAATTAAGCTAATCAGAACAAAGTGCGAAGGCCTGTGGGACGAATCTCGTTTTTATTTCGCCCACATGAAGTTGGGGGGGGGACAATACGCCCAAAACGGCCTGAAATACACTGCTGCTCCATGTTTTTACTCTACCCAGAATTCACTGCAAATCCGTAGTGGAGCGATCGCTATTGTACAGTGTTCAATATTAACATGTCGCATGGAAGAATCCACGAACTGCAGGATTTAATTTTCCCATGTAATCAAAAAAAAAAAAAACAATTGCTAGGACTACATCTACATTAAGCCATCTTACTGAATAAAATGTCAATCAAGACTAACATTGTGCGTTTCCTTCCCTAAATCGGAGACGATCTCTGAACGATCGGTATAACCGTAAACAGTTTTACCTTGAAAACTTTGTCCATTTGTTCCACCCTTACATCATTTGCTGTTAAAGATGAAAACTTAAAAGAGCAATACTTGGTACACTTGAATTTAAAATCGGACAAAAACTAGCCCTGAAGACCACGAGGGTTTCTGTGTACCGGATCTCACTCTCTGTGCTGGAGAACTTTCTAACCCTGGAGATCTGTCTGCAACTACAGGCCACAGAACAGAGCAGTGAAAAATAAAAGGGAAAAATAAACTGCAATCACAAATATTTGCTGAGAATTTATAAAAAAAATCAAATTAAATAAACGGGAAAAAAATATATACATCTCAAAAGAAAAGCTTTGAGCTGTTTGAAATGATAACTTTGGTTGTCATAGCAACACTTTCTCCCCCTCTCTCTCATTTGTTTTATGAAGGACGTTAAACACGAACTCGGTTTCTTTCTTGCTCTGTCGTTTTATGAATGAGCGACAAGACGTGGGTGAAAAAAAAAAAAAAAAGAAGGGAAAAACCAACACAGAACTGGGGGCGGGGGAGCGATTAAAAGGAACCCTTGGAATGTCGGTTCATCCTCGAGTCATTTCTTAAAAAAATAAAATAAAATTCAATTTTATTGAATACAGTAAAAATTAAATCACACAGACTTGAGCTTGAAGTCTCAATCCCACAGTGGCATGATGAGAGCTTCGCAGCATTAAAGCAGCAGAATCTGTTTTACTTTTCATTTATAAATTAGATGGATTGCTTATAAAACATATCCATCAGACGACCCTCTTACAGCATGAGAATATTGATCGGATGATTGTGTCACTCAAATCTGAAAATCTCTCATTGAATGTGATAAAGCTCCGCAAAGTATGTATTGCAAAATGACTAAGAACCAACACAGGAAATGATGAGTAAAGATGCGACATTTTCATTTTGGGACATTCACATTTGTTTTGAGACGGTCAAAACTGCTTTTCGGAAAAAGGTTAAGCTGGAGCCCTGACAGGAGTCAGGAGTAAACTAATCCGATCCAAAAAGGGCTCGAGATATTCTCAGATTTCGAAGGAGACAGACGGAGCTGATGACGTCGCATCTAAACAGCGATCTGCTTCCATTCTCGGGTACGACTGCTTCCACATTTTATTTGATTTGCGGCCTATAACTCTCATGTCAATCTATATCGTCTCAGCTAGCTAGTTAGGTTTTGTTAATTTATGTTGCTAATTTATATTGGCTGTAGCACCTTGGACCTGAAGTAACGTTGTTTCGCTTCACTGAGCACTAACTGTATATGGTTGAAGTGACAGTAAAAGCCTACTTGACTTTTCCAGTGATGTAAAGTGCCCTATCATCCGGAGATCGCTGGTTCGATCCCCGGGTGATGCTGTAACTTCTCGCAGCCGGAGGTCTAGGGAGAGCTGATTTGCCGAGCTCTCTCAGAGGGGAGGGATGAGAGGTATTAATTTTTTTTAATTAATTTAAATTTTTTTTTTTAAACTGATCTAGGTGGTTCCAGTTGCACATACTGGTAGAATAACTCTTCTTCTATACAAATATAATACTCGAATGTTAGTTTCTTAATCTTTGAACAATTTTCTCCATTGTGCACACTGCTTAAGGTCATCTCCAAGGACATTCTGTAGAGAAGTGGGAGACCGTTTTTTTGATAAAACATTGGAATTTAAAGTTTGTCAAAAACAAATCTGACAATAAACACTGAATCAAATTGAAAATCACAATGCCCCAAAAAACCCCAACTCATATCAATAGTCTACCTGTGATTCACAGCTGTAATGCATACACAACACAACTTTCATGCACAGTGTCATGCACTTTCTGTTGGATGGAGACAAATGGTCTGCTGTGGTGACCCCTAACGGGAGACGCCGCAAGAAGAGGGAGGAGAGTCGTGCACTTCCTCCAGACTGAACCGTGCAAAATTTCAGGCTGCAGTTTGGCCTGGCCGTCCACACAAACCCGAAAAAACATTCCTACATTTGTTCGCAGCTTAGTCACACGAACAGGAAATAACGGCAAAAAGCTGAACCTCTTGTTTAATCTCAGGTCTGCTTTGTGTCTTCATGTTTCCTTGCTCTTATCTATCGGTCTCTTCATGATTTAACAGATGAACAGCACAAAAAAAAAAAAGAAAAGAATTATTCAAATGCCTAATTTATTTCGCGTGACCCTGTCACAAGATGACCCCCCCTCCACACACACTTAATTTAAGCTGTTTCATCCTCCTGTTCTTTCTTTGTAAAACAGGACACACACACACACACACACACACACACACACACACACACACTTAGATCCAACTCTTAATAAAGACCTGATCCTCGACCAGAAGAGCAGGATATTCATCACTTAAATATTTCTCCTTTCTATTTTTTAAAATGGCCCAGAAATAGGAGGCCATCTATTACGGTCCGTGCCGGGTGCAGTGCGACTCTTTTTTTTCCTTTTTTTTTTTTGCTCAGGCGTCTCTTTTTCTGTACCGCGAAACACGTTTCCCAGAAAGACGATCTGACGGAGACGCTGTGAATTGGCAGCGGTGTTAGACAGACGTGCTGAGAAAACTAGTTGACCGTGTACATGTAGTACCACACTGACGACGCGCCTGTTGTTCATCATTTGCATTTAAAAGACGACGTTTTCCCCATTTTTGGTAAATAAGCCGTACATGATGATGATGTGGAGTTACTTGGAACCATTTTTCCTACATCAAGTCAACATCGTTGGCTCCGTTCCTAAGCAAAGACGGCTCCAGATTAAATGACTCATTTTAGCTACAAGATCCAGAAGTGAGGCCGACGAGATAATTGCTGCACTTGTCTGACATGTCGCCTCATTTTAAACATGAAAACACATGAATTATTTGATAAGTTTTTTTTATCCTATTTCAAATATTTTACATTATACAATAACACTGATTACAACAACACAGCACAGCACTGCTGGATTCTTGATTCTGATTGGCCAACTGGTGTCCATTCTTTTTCAGATCTGACATCAATACTGATTGCAAGGTTTATCCTAATGATCCTGTTATATTAAAGGTCCCATATTTATTTTATTTTTTTCAAATTAACACAGATTCTCCCTGAAGTGCATTTGTTAATCCTTTATCTGAAGTACACCTCAATGCACTGCATTTTGTTTATACTGCAAACTTTATTTCACTCCTTCTCCAAATGCGCTGTTTCAGTGTCTATTTAAACAAGCAGCTCCTGAGCCACGCCCATCAGAGAGCAGCAGACCTGAGCAACAAGCCAAGCCAGAGGAAGGTCTCTTCTTAGATCCTGACAAACTATCATTTTCTGGTCTTGCAGCTCCACGATCAGGGTGGTGAAAAAAAACGCTCAGCACCAAACTCCCAGCCACTGAGCACCTTCCCCACGGGAGATGTCTTTGCAGAGCACATAGCATCACCAGAGACTCCTCCTACCCAAGTCACAAACATTTTGTCCTCCGTCCATCCAAGAGAAGGTACAAGAACAGTCGTACCAGAACCAGCAGGTTCAGGTTTGGCTACACTACACCGTTAAACCACTTGAACCTTATTACCTGCAAAACATCTCACATCTGTATTATTATTATTTGAAATCTCTAGTATTGTTGTTGGAGAAAATTAATCACTAAACAAAAAACAAAGAAATTTGACCCAAAACTTTTCTTCTTCGTTTCACCCCTGGCTAATATAAAAAAAACCCGAAAAAGGTCAAAAAGCAGGGAAATGTGAGCGCGCTCTCACACAATCAGAGATAAAACTGTAACTTTAAAAACAACTTCCACAATTTTGAACTGCAAATGATTTTAAGCTATAGTGATTTTATATTATATATTCTATATTGTGGATATATTTTGAAGGGATGGAAATCAGCAATTATTTTTTAAATACCCCAATCCATTACTATTAGCATTATTGTTATTTTGGATTTTGTTACAAATGTAATCAAACTAAGAAAAACACCACACACTGCCTGCCAAGGTGTGAATAGTTTAGAGTGCACCACCTGTAGGATTATAGAGGAACTGCAACATTGCTCCACCACAAATGTAACATATATAAATAATAATAATAATAATAATAATAATAATAATAACAAAAGCGATTTCGGGTACAGTGTGGTAAATCGATCACTGAACCGATTTCCCTTTTTTTCTAAAATTTGTGTGTGAATTCATGAACTTTAACCCCGTTAAATTCGTTCCTGTTCCAGGTTTGGAGCGGGGAGTGAATACTTGTGCAGTGTTTTATAAAGAACATTTCGGCACGTCTGCTCTTCTTTCCTTGCCATCACAACTCTATTGTAATCTGTGGAATGAAGAAAGCTACAGAAATAGCGAGCAGCTTTCGCACCTCACAGCACGGGGGAGCCTCGGGTTCCATCCTGAGCTCGAGGTTCCTCTTTGAGCATTTTATTTCTTTATTTATTTTCACGATTCAAAGTTTTGCTATTGTTTTTACATCTCGTGTGAGTCACTCGCCAGTTTCCATCTCTGCGTTTAATCGTTCCGAGTGCTGCGTAACACGCTAACGAGGAGCGTTTGCTCGGTGAACAAACTGTGTCGAAACGAACAGTGATCGTTTCAAGATGAAGAGAAAAATAAATAAATAAATGAAACACCGTGTACAAGTTGCGAGAACAGAGAGAGAGAGAGAGAGAGAGAGAGAGAGAGAGAGAGAGAGAGAGAGAGGTTTGCGCAGCCCCTGCAGAAATGAAGGATAATGCAGCGCCTCACGCTGTGGCTCTGCGCGAATGGCCTCCATACGGAGAGAGACGAGAGAACGTGGGCCAGAAAAATCTCTCCAATCTAGGCTACTCCTGTCCCTTATGTGCTGCTGGAGTCTCAGGCAATGAGCTGTCTGTGTGTGTGTGTGTGTGTGTGTCTGTGTGTGTGTGTGTGTGTGTGTGGATTTAAAGAGGCCAGTTCTTACATGTACACACACACACACACACGCATGTGCAGACAGACTGAGCACCACGTGGGCGGATGATGCTCAAAACCTGTGCTGTTGCCATGGTGACAGGCCTACAAAACCCCCACCCCCTTCAAACCCGAGTCTTAGCTTGTGTACAGCTGAAATAGAAGTCTTTATTGCCTGGCTGCACAGGCGGGGAGGGTTGGGGGGGGGGGGGGGGGGGGCCAAAATAGCTTTGCTCCTGCTGGACATAAACACGATGTCGTTACACTTCCTGTGGCTTCTAAGTGGTCAAGTATTTGTTTGTTTATTTCAGCCTGACCTGACGATTCTCCCGCTGCTGATGCCTAGGCTCCTAAAAGTTAAACCCATCTGGGGTTGAGCACATTTTTAACAAACGCGTGTGACCGAGATATCCGAGCTGCAGAGACGGAGTCCGGAAATGGTCTTTGGGGGGGGTAAAAAAAAAAAAAAAAAAAAAAAAAAAACGGCCGTGGGACGTGAACGCCAAATGTTGTCAACGAGTTCTTTGAAAATTTATCAAATCTTTCATTTAGTGCCATGTTCTTCATGCTGAGGTGCTTTTAAGGCTTACGTAACACGATAGAGAGGAGACTGATTGCAGGGCAATCACAGCCCTGCAGCTCTACAGAAGTGTGAGGCTGTCCTCACTTCCTCAGTGGTGAATCTCCGTCCTCGCAGGGCTACTTTCAGGGAACCAAACAGGTAAAAGTCTGATGGCGCGAGATCAGGACTGTAGAGATGATGCTATTGAACCTCAAAATTGAGAGTCTCGACAGAAGTGTACAGATGTGCATCGTGTCAAGCAAGATCTCAGCGCCCTTGGATATCAGTCCTCGGAGTTTAATCTGATAATGTTTTAATAATGGCCCCTTGAGAATCACAGAAAACTGTAATTTTCAAATGTCTGATGGTTGACTTTTGAACTTTTTCTGATGTTTACTCTCAGGATAGTAGTGATGAATCCGTGTCTCGTCACCAGTAATGATTCTCTCTAAGAAATTTTCAAATTCCTTAGACTATGTTAACAGCTAATTTTTAAAAGATTTTTCTACTTCGTTTTTAAAAGTAATTCTGTCCACGCGACCTACGTTTTAAGAATTTCTTTGTCCACATGAAAAACACAAAACGCCCGGTTACGAGCATCTCTAATCAACAGGGGCCAATCAGAAGCCTAGACAAAACGTCATTACCGGTTGCGCTTCGTAGACGCCCGTAAAGATTCCTGCTTGATTTGGATTATAAAAAAATAAAAATAAAAAGCGAGCTGGATATGACAGAAAACATTTAAAAATATTTATTTCTAAAACTGCAGACACAGGCTCTGTTTGTCCTTGCTCGGGTGAGTCTTGATTTTTTTTGTGCCCTCTTTATAAACATTTGTTCAGTTTTCCATGGCTGTATTTCTGACCAGTGAAATAACAAACACTGACATTTCAAAAGATTTAGATTTTGGCTCTGATTTGGCCTCGTACTGACCAACATCTAAATGCACTAACATAAGAATGTCAAGTACAGACAACCGGCAAATCCTACTGTCCTACAAACATTACATGATTTATTTTTTATTTTTTTTACATTAGTAACCTCATGAAAAACAACCAAATGCGACACGTCCACACCCACTGGCTGGGGAGAGCATGAACAGATCATTTTCTACTTTTCCAGGACAACTTTCCCACTTTTCCCTGTGTAAAGTCCAGCCAGTATAAACTCAGGCCTGAGAGACGCGTCTCTCGGTGCGTGTCCAAGCTAACCAGAGCGCGATTCAAGCTGCGGGGAAAACATGTCTGAACCAAAAGAAACCCAAAATCGACCAAACTGCAGGAATTTAACTATGCTGTGTACTTTGGGTTAAGAGTGCCATTTTATTTTATTTTATTTTATTTTATTTTATTAGGTGCTAGGACTAGGACACTGCGATATTACAAAAAATTTATTCTCAAGTTTTCCTAAAAAATACTTATTTCTTCAGAATTTATTCATTCATTCATTCATTCATTCATATCAGGACAGACTTTGAAGAACAGCACAACAGCAAATGTGATAATCACATTAAAAAACATTGTTTGCACTATTTTTGACAGAGGACATTGTTTTTATTTTTTAAAAAAGTTCCTCCCTCGACAGAGTAAATGGGAACCATGTTTTATAGAACAATAAACGCAGTGAATCAGTGAAATCGACATGGCGGCCCACAGCAACAGAAATAAACAAAACCTGTTTATTTTAAGTGAGTTATACTTTATATTACACTGTAAATTATTGGCTTTATATTAATTAACACTGATCTATTCACTCCTAAGTTAAGCCAAGTTAACCCTTTAGTTGTCACAAAACCTTATTGTATATGCACAGTGAAATTCTTTCTTCGCACATCCCAGGTAGAAAGCTGGGGTCAGAGCGCAGGGTCAGCCAGGATACAGCACCCCTGGAGCAGACTGGGTTAAGGGCCTTGCTCAAGGGCCCAACAATGGCAACCAGGGGGAGCTGGGGCTCGAACCGCTGACCTTCTGATCAGTAACTTAACCCTTGACCCTCTGAGCTACCACTGCAACTAAAAGCAAGCATGTGGGTAGATATATGTACAGTACGCACATATACACACAACCAGTCAATTCCTGATTTTTATTCTTTTTTTCCCTACACTGTAAAACAATACTGTAGACGTCAAAAATACACAATAATCTCCTTTGAAAAGTTGGTATTGAGATGCATCTGCTACTGTAAATCCTTCATAACGGCTCTAATCTAAACGCTGCTGTTTGGCAATTAGTGATTTCTGAGGCTGGTGACTCTAAATGAACTTCTCTGCAGCAGAGCTACGTTTTAGTCTCGATTTCCTGGAAAGGTCTTCATGAGAGACAGTTTCATCATCATGGTGCTTGATGGGTTTTTGCAAATGCACTTGACATTACTGTTCTTGCAAGAACTCTTCCAGAAAGGCTGACCACCGTGTCTTAAAATAACATGTCTGGTACTGTGTGTATATATAAACATATATATTATCCATACAGTACATACATACACACACAGTATATTGGGATGGTTGGATGGCGGCGTCTACGTGCCACTCGGCAACTGATGTACACGTCGTTTCTGTGGTAGTTATTCACACACACACGCACGCACGCACGCACTGGGTAGGACATCACATTAAAACATTTATTCTCATTATAAATTTAAAAAAAAAATGTCCCAGGAGGCAGGGAAAACAGTAACGCATTAGAGTGTAGTCAGTTTTCCAGTGTGAAGTACCTTTTTAGCAACCTGCCGTTCAAACACATGCAAATCAGCAACAGGCCATTTGCATCGAGGCCGAACCACAATCATCTGCCCGTGGCTGCTAAATCAGATCTAAACCACAGATTTACATACACCAGTTACGAGCCACTGATGACGAAACTCGCTCAGTTTCATGTCGACACAGCGGCAACAACAGAGGACACATGGAACACAGACTTTACTTTTTTCTGGCCAATTTATGCGGCGTAAGGGGGGGAAAATTTCTCGACCTCTTAAATTTCTGGTGGGAAGCAGTAGACAGCGTAGACCTACAGCCTGCGTAATTCAACTTGAAGCTTAAACGTCGACTCTGACCATGCACACAAGGCCACTGATCCTGAGGGCCAGCGAGTGTTTGCAGTTTATTCAGATTCACCTCATTCATTCCTTGTAATATTTCAAAAGCCCATCTCGATTAAAAATCAGACTAAGACTTGATTCCTTTAATTATAAGAATCAATCAACTCAAACATGATTTCCACCCAAAGCTGGGAAATTCATCTTAACTGACCCTCTTCTTAATCCTTTACTTCACACGATCGCAGCCGTGTTAAAGTCCTCGCGTCTCTCTCTAAAAAGCTTATTAATGGATCGCTTTTATAGTGTCGCAGACGTTCTCCTTTCACAACTGTCCATCATCTCCTCACAGGCTTGAAAGGATTTGATTCGTCGCTTTGGACCTCTTTGCTAATGGCATAAATGACGCTAGGCATCACTTTGGACGCCTCGCTAATGGCGTAAGTGTCTAAGAAGACTGCGGTGTTGAAGAGCGATGAGTTGTCAAGTGCGGGCGCATGGCTCCCATTTGTCTGCATCAACAAGCTGATAATAAACACTCGCCATGAGTGACTGATAGAAACGCTGGCTGGCAAAGTCACAACAGAATGTAGTACAGGAAATACTACACACGGCGAGTCACAAAAAAAAAAAAAGACTGAACAAATCACACACCAAAATAAAAAAATTTTCAGACTCTGGTAATCTCTCTATATTATTTACACTGATTAAGGTGAGGAGGAAAATCAAAACGTTTTACATAGTTGCATTCTTTATCACGTATGATTCCCCAATTATTAGTGCTCTGATTGTAATGTGTAATGATGTGTATTTTCCCATCATTCGTTACTTGTTCTCTCCATTAAAGACATGACATGTGTACAGGTTTCGTACAGTTCATTGTATAGTCAGTGTTGCAGATTTGATGAACAAATATATCTGCATTTTGATTAAAGCTAATACTTTTATACGTATATACAGTAGGGACGGGAATCAGTCACCACCCGATACATCACATCACAATACCTCGGTGCCGATTTGATTAAAATTGCGATTCTATAACTATCACTATTCTGCATTTTCTACGATTTTGTTACAATTGTAAACCTACAAGTTTAATGAATAATTCAATGTAGCCCATTCTTTCGAACATTTGTTTTCTCACTTAAAGATCAAGCACAGCGTTTAAAGTTCAAATACAAGAGTTTAACATTTACCTTCAAATTTAATTAAACAAAAGGCGACATTGTTCCTGAACAGCATGTATCTCCGTCATCCGCCAAAATTATTATTTCTAAACAAACTTAGCAAATAATTCGCTCACCACACGGAATGAAAATGTTGGTGGTGTTGTGAATTAGCACCTCAGTCCTGGAGGAACGTTGTTTCATAAATGGTTAAAAAGACAATAAAAGCCTACTTGACGTGACGTGTAAATAGTTCAGAGTGCACCACCTGTAGGACTATAAAGAAACTGATGTTTTACTGCATCAAACGCCTCCAAAGTCTCAAAACTCAACTTGACAGTGAGCGTGTGTGTGGAGCGGCCGTGAGCGCACAGGGCTTCTAACGACTCAAGAACATTTGCGGTGTTTTGAGATTGGTGTAAGAGTGTAATGAGTGGGTTTGAGGTTAAATCTCTCGCAAAGTTGGGAGAAAAAGGCAGAGTGGAGGCTTTTAACACGTGTGATTTTGGATAATGCAACACCATAAAAAATGTGTTTCTGTTGCGCCACTCGGAAGCTTTTGCGTTCGGTACAGAATCGTTTATATCTGAGGATGATCAGCAGATCACGGTCAATCAAACTGTCTGATCGACACTGATTAAAAAAAAAAATAATTAAAGTTGGAGTCAGTGTGGCGTTACGTCAATCACCACACAAAAGAATCGTGATTCATAACCGAAACGATTTTTGGCCCATTTCTAATATATAACACGAGTCACTTAAAGGAAAAAAGTTTTACTTTGTTTATTTCTGATGCTTTGTGCAGCCATGTTGATTTGACATCCCTCTGTAAACAGGGAAAACAAAAACTCGGATTTGGAAATAAAACTGCAGGTTTAATCTTTCGAGTAAGAAGAGTCTGATGAGTTGTGCAAAAATATTTGATTCTATAAGTAGAATTTTAAAGAAAGAAATTTAATAAATATTCCAAGTCAATTTTTAACCTGAATTTGTTACAATTATAAAAAACACGTAATTTCCTCCTACCACACAAGACGCCGCCTGCCTGCCAGAGTGTGAATAGTTTAGAGCGCACAGCCTGTAGGGTTATATAGGAACTCGAACATTTTACCACCTAAAATGTAAAATATATAAATAATAAAAATAAATTTTGAATAAAAAAAAATAAAAAAATTAATTAGCTTGTGTGTTTCTACAAGGTTATATATTTTTTTTATTAATTTCAAACCCCTAGTAATAAATTCTTGAGAAAAAAATAAATAAATAAAAAGTGCTATTTAACAAAAAAATAAAGAAAATATTAGCCGAGATGGAGATTTGATGAAGTGGATGTTTTCTATTCATGGAAGGAGTCTTCAGTGTCAGCACTTTGGAACAATCAGTATTTTTCCAGCACGGAGCGTCGGAGGACTTTGTGCTTTCTTGGTCACATGACAAGCTGCATTATTTTGTATTATAAGCTTCAGGGCACAGAGTGGGGGTGGGGGTGGGGTTGGTCAGACGGGCGAGTAAACAAGTGTTTATAGCCATTGCGGAATAAATTACAGGGTTAATTAGTTTCATAGTCGCTCTGCAACATTAAATCCAACTATAAACGCATTGTGAAAGTATGATATGTCAGTCTTTCGCTAAAATATTGTAATCATTTACACACTGCTTGTGCTAAAACAGCTTATTTATTCTGTAAATAAAGAGTGTAATAAATGATTTGCCAGGATATGCACTTACAGATGTATAACGAGCGAATAAGAAAGACCAGCACTGTGTGTGCAAGCTGGGAAAGTGTTAAAGTAAGCGAGCTGTAAGAGTCAGAGCTGCCCTGTGAGATGAAGCATTATTTAAGAGGGTGTGTATATGAGATACAGGTATTGATCAGGTGAGACAGGTGTTGGATACGAGCCAGGGAAACCGTAAACAGTGACATTTCTTGATGGAGACCGACAAATAAATAAATAAATGAATAACAAAGCAAGAAATCCTATAATGCTCAGCAACTTCATGGCCTACTTTGTTGTAGAAAAAAAAAATTAATCTGCTAAATGTGTCAAGGAGATGTGTGTGTGTGTATATATATATATATATATATATATATATATATATATAAAAACGACGAGCCGAGCCAGGAGAAAGTTGTGGTGTCGAACTAGCCGCCCGCGCGGCTAGTAATTACAGCGCTGAGACTCATCGGCCTTTTTTTAAACTCGTCCATCCAGCTTTTCAGTTTTGGTGGTGAAAGCGAGTTGCGTAACTGTGGTTGACAGACGTGAGACACCACCTGGTATGATGTAAGAGCACTGTACAATAACTTCGGGGGGGCTGGGATATAAAAGTGCTTTGGAAGTTAAAAAAGAAAAATAAAAGGGAAAAAATTAAAAATAAAAAGTCATCCATGGTTCTAAGTATTTCTGATTTTTCTTTACACTAATATGGTGCTCTGTGGTGCATTAGTAGCCTATTATATGATGTTGGCTTGCTTCCCAAAGAAACGGGGCATTGGCAAAACTGATGTCTGCAGATCCAAATCCAAACTTTCTGAAGTCTGAAGAATATATAAAATTGACATCTAGCCGATTGAGCGAGGGCTGTAAACAAAAATCGACAAATAAATTAGAGCACTTATAGATTTAAGCAAACACTCAGCAGCTACACCACCACTTTTCCCATCTGCTTGTTAATACTTGTGCTTCAACTGGTCACATTCAGTGACTCACACTAGCGTATATCGAACTGCTCTTATTGAATCTTTCTTGAAATTGTAAAATTCTTTGAGAATCATCTTCGTTCCAATCAGCCACTGTTTCCAACAAAGCTAGGCTGAATGACTGGTATGTTATCGATACTGCAATACATCACAATACTGTATGTTTTTCTGAGATATTACTGGTCAGATTTGTGGTTACTGCTTTTCAGATCGATGTTAAAAAAAATAATAAAAAGTCAGAACACACATCATCATGCACACTAAGCCAGGAAAAAAAGGTTTTTGTTCCTTTTCCATTTTTGTATTGACAGCTTTAAACAAGCCAAATAGATTCCACCCCCCCCTTGTGACCTCAGATAAGAGGTTGCTGGAGGGGCGTGGCTCAGCAGTAGCATATTTACATAAACACTGAAAAGGCACATTCGGAGGAGGAGTGAAACAAAGGGAGTCTGAGGTATGATAAAAAAATATTATCTGATTATCTGAGGGACATTAATACACACACACTTTGAAGGAGCGTTGACAGCTATGTTAACTTAAAGGAATAGTTATATATGGAACCTTTAAAAACTTTACTTTTTTTGTCTGAATTTATTTTTTGACAAAGAACGAGATTTTATAGCAACCTTACTATTGTAAGGTTTTTTCCCTCCTTCACAACATGTCCACTGGGACATTCGTCTAGTAATCTGTGACAGCATCTGTGCTTTTCTCGTCTCTCCGATGTTTTCCGTTGCCTCCAGGCGTGTCATATTAATTATTTATATTAATATTCAAAATGTACCCAATTAACCTTTCCTGGTCACCAAAACCACACACACACAAACCACTAGTTTAAAACAAGCAATGCACTGATGAACGGACGAGGCTTTTGATTGGACGGCTTTAGCGGGAGTCTCGGAGTCCATAGGTCATGTTCAGTATACTTTGGACAAAACTCTGCATGAAGTACTGACTATGCGTACATTACCTGTAACAAACTGCACCATGTTGCAATTAGATAATTACACGGGTTCATACTGTGATTTTAATTTCTATGTGATTACTTGTGCTGCACTAACGATCAGTAATCGATTAATCATTAATAACTGATGATCACCAGATACACACACTTCCCTCCCGCCAGCTTACGTTTTATGTGAACAGTTCTAGCGGCACAATCCAATGCTTCTCACACACCGATTTTTTTTTCTGCAGACCTCCTGGAGTATCAATACTGACCTGAACATATTCATTTTCTATTTTTTATTTTTTTTATATTTAAAATGGGTCAAACCCTTTTTAATTGCATGCAGAGAATTGATTTGCTCAGACGCGCTCTCTCTTCTTCTCTCACACACATTCTTGTAGATATGAAAGAAATTGTGGAGACCCGACTTTTCAAATTTAATTATGAACACACATTTTACATGATCAGCATCCGTGTAAACAGTTGATCTGGAATCTCAAATCAGAACGATTTCGATCGGATTGAAGAAAAATCGTCCATGTAAATCTAGCCGTTGTCAGCATCACTTGTTCAATATAAGGAAAAGCGAAAGTGGTTGTGTTTGTTTTTTTCTTTCCTAGTTGGACATGGTGCAACAGCCCTAGTAACCGGACTATGTCAAGGATACAGCGTGGCTTTACTGCAAGTCGCACACTAAAGACATACACGACAGCTTAGGAAAGACTGCATTGTCCGAATTTCACATGACATGAAGGGTCTTCCCAGGCTGTCCTCAACATACACTGAACTGGATGTACTTTTTATTATTATTATTTATTTTATGTTATTTTCTAGAAAGTTCTGTCCATGTCATTGCCATAACACTAATTAAGAAGTGTGATGTTTGTGATGAGCAAATGCATAACTTGCTCTGGAATATCAATAATAATCAATAACATCAATAATGAATAATAATCAATAATAATTACTGTTTTTCCTGAAGATATGCAAGTTCCTCAGCGTATAAAAATGAAACCTGTGTGAAACTGGGATATGAACTTAGTAGAGATCTATTCCATTACATATCATGATTCTTTCGTGTGGCAATTTACTGTATATAGCGTATATATATGTATGTATAATTTACTGTGTATATATATATATATATATATATATATATATATATATATTTTTAAAAAATCGTAATTTGTTTTTAATTGACATGTTCACGTTTGAGGTGTTGCTTTTTATCTCTAAACGTAAACTCCAAATTATTCGCACATTAGCAGGCAGCACAGCATCTTGTGTGACGAGAGCAAATTATTTACCAAGTTTGTTTAAAATCATAAAATCTTTAAATATGATGTTGAATTGGGATGTTTATAAAATTGTGATACCTGGTGATTTCCATCTCTACGATATAGTATGGAATTGTTTGTGCTTCAACATCCTTACTGCCAGTCATTTTATAGAGAGGTTTATGGGCCGGCGTAGATTCTGGGGCAGGGCAGAGATGGACTTAGACCGGGTCTGAGAGTGAAATGCAGCTTTAGTGCACAGAGTAAGGAAGGGCATGTGAGAAAGAGGACAGGAGAAAGCAAAATGAGATGAGAGAAGCAGATGAGAAAAGGAGAACACGAGCGAGAGAGAGAGAGCGAAAGACTGCTCCATCCATCCCTGCAGGTCTTTTTGTGTGACGCTGAAGAGTGGCACCTGCTCTATTTATACAGCCACATGGGGAACAACCCGGGTCACTCAGCCACCTTGAAGCATTTCATCAAGGAGAAATGAAAATGTGTCTGCACACACACACACACACACACTATAGGGAAAGAGAATAAAAGCGATGCAACCAATATCCTTAGAGGTTTCTAAAAAGCTTATTACCTTGCATTAGGTGTGTGTACTATGTAAGGAAGAAAACACAAGAAACCCAAACCCTGACACCAGGTGGTAGAACTACAGGTACCTGGCACCTGAAGTGGATTATTTACCTACAGCAGATTGTACTGAGGTATCGCGTGCCCTCCTACTTTATCAGCTTATTGGGGTCCTGAACATGTAGCAGTGATGGAAAACTTACTGGCTGTTACAAAGATGATGCTGGAGATCGCGTCTGTAAATGCTTCTTGAGAAAATTCTCCTATTAAATGATGTATGCATCTTCCGTTGCTAAATGATGTTCTGAAAAATATCTATTAGTTTTAAATGATGTGGCAGCACTTCATGCTGGTGATTCGAAATCAGGAGCTTACAGTCGGTCAGGATGGCATGTGGTCATGAAATGCAGGAGTAAATTTATCTAGTTTGTTAATTAGCTCATCTACAGTATGAAAAAAAAAAAATCTAGCTCCATGTTTGTTTCAGACCAAAGACACCACAATCTGCCTCCTTGAACTCATTGTTTTTCTGCCTGCAGCATACCTACCCTAGTACGTCAGGATATAATCAGTATAAACAGATCATAACTTAGCATCAGATATCTCCCAAATCTCTGATGCAGACTGCGTCTGTAAGTGCTACAAACCAAAACAACAACAATTTATTTTTTTTTATTTTTTTATTCAAACGCAAAGCAAAAAGAAAGTAACAGATCTGGCAACCCGCCTAACACTTTCCTGTTCTGAATGTAGATTTGATCACTTTTTGCAGTAATAATAATGTTTGTCTTTATTTAAACACACTCTGTTAGCCTTATTTTAATGAAGCTCAAAGTAAGTTAAGTTGTCATGACAACCAAATGACACCACTTGTTTCTCATCACTGGTTGTTTTCTAAACCAGCTGCCTTCCAGTGCAACATGAGGTATGACGCCATGATCGTCTATTATGTGACCCCATGTAAATTTAGGTCATGTGTCCGACACTACATGGCCAAAAGTATGCGGACAAGTGAACATCACACCCATTTCCCCTCCCCTCGCCCAAACCAAAAGCAATAACATGGACCCGGTTTGAGCGCGGCTGTTGTGATTTGTGCTCGTTCAACTATTGACGATTATTGAGGAATGAATGTTCTGTAAAGGATTTCCAGTTCATCCCGACAGGTGTTCAGTGGGCTTGCGATCAGGGCTTGTACCACTTGAGTTCCTTAACCCACTGGCATCATCATGGGAGGACAGGTTTGGGGCTTCTTAGTCCCAGTAAAGGGAAAGTGTAACGCGACAAGCTTAAAAGACGTTCTACACAAACTGAGTGCAACAATTTGAAAGGGAACCACTTATGGGTGTCCACAAACATTTGGTCAGGCTATGATTAAGATTTAAAGAGAATAGTTGTGAGCTATAAGGAATCAAAATCAGCATAACCTAATCCTTAAGTGATTATTTCAAATTAGTGATAAACTCTTGATCGCTGAACATCAGGTGATGCTGTAAACAGTTACAGCGATGCAATTCCTTCCTTTTGGGACGTTTGTGAAGGGGATGAACTTTTAGCCAGATCTAAAGGAGTTTCCAAGCTGACCGATCAGTCAATTTCATGCATAATCCCTGAAGCAGCTGGAACGACATTTACTTTGCACAAATACAAACTCTCATTCCCATTAGACTCCAGATTGGCTAACAGTCATTGAAAAGGAAAAAAATAAATAAATAAACTAAACTACACAACATGCCTGAGGCGAACGGCGCCCGAGCGTTTCAGCACCTCCTAATGAAAAGTCCAAAGTCTATAATCCTGTGTTTGCACAGCCAATGCTGGGCGTCTTAAGGCTTTACAGTGGGAGGCGCTGACCAAACTCACTCACTCCCCCCCTCCCAACTGTTGAGCTTTTCAGCTGTTTTTTTTTTTTTTGGAGGATCAGACATGACATGGATATCATTTCTCCAGCCTCTGAATGGAAAGTGAAAGCTGGGACGTTCATTTTGAATGCAGGCAACAAAGCAGCACCTAGACTGCGTGCCTCTGTGTTACTATTACTTCAGCCTCGCAGGTGTCACGGCGCAGAAGAGTTTATACGCAATCTTCTTCACTGCTTATTCAGCCTGCTTCTTGAAAGCGTTTGACGCCCAGCCTATAGAACAAACACTACATGGGTGTACACTATTTATTTATTTATTGCTTTTTTAAAGTACTCGGTGCATCTTTGTTAGTTCACAAAGCTCATGCTATGCTGCTTAAACAATATCTCTGGGGTATGGATGAATCCCTATTTAGCACAGAAGCCACAAAACACCAAATCCACTGTACAGGCACAGCTAGAACTCCAGCTCAGCCCAAAATATCCACACAGTTTTTATCTTGACCCTCTGGGATGCAGTCGTCAATCAAGAACTAAGCCATGCTTCCCATACATCTTCCTGTCGTTCTTCCCATCGGTTTTTGGCCACAGGGGTTGAACCACGAAAGCAAAAGGGTGGCTCGATGCTAATAGCATAAATGATGAAACGCATATTGATGATCACTAAAATCATAAGCAACCACTGGATCGATTCAGTTATGCATCGTTTTGATTTTTATATATACACATATATACATTTATTTTTATTTTTATTAACGTTCAATTTGTGTTTGCATTTGAGGTGGTTAAATGTCACCATTTCTCTATAATCCTCTAAATTGTTCACACAGTAAATAATTTGCTGAGTATGTTTAGAATTGTAAGAAAATCTGAATAACATATCGAATTAGGATCGAATCGAAATCGCAATACAACTAAACAAATCAAAATCAGCACCTAATATCATATCTGGTGGTCCCTCTGCAGACATATGCACATTTAGGGGTCTTTTATTTCTGACACAAAATGAGACTTTTGTTAGCGAACGACTTCATTTATCGACACTCTGACCGTATGCTATTTAACACACATACCTGCTTTGTTCAACTAAATGTCACTTGGGACAAAACCACACATTTGCATAATGTGTAAAGTTTTTAGACAAATGCATATCAACTGGTTCACTTTTGTCTGTGGTGCAACACATTTAGGGACAAGTATGCAAAATCACAGACCACCCTCGGAGCAAAGAAGTGTTTCACAAAGCTGACTGGGGATGTGGATAATCCAGTAGGGATGTAGGAATCGCAAATCATCAATCACCACCTGGTACAATATTATCATGATACTAGATGCTGATGCAATTCAAAATTGCAATTCTATACGTTTTATCTTGCATATCTCTTCTAGCGCATACATCATGTATGAAAATGTGTAAATAGTTCAAAGTGTACCACCTGTAGGATTATAAAGAAACGGCAAGGTTCTTCATACTCAAATGCCCCCCAAAAAAGTCTCAAAACTCAAGCACAGGTTGAGTTGTTGTGAGAACACAGAGCGCATCAGTTCCCCAACCACCGGTCACAGCCAATCAAACTGAAAACTAAAATTCTAGTCACTGGCCAATCGACCAGTTCATCTCTATTATAAGTGTAAAAATAGTTAAAAAAAAAAAAAAAAAAAAAAAGATGTGTGTCAGTGTGGTGATGCGTGAATCATCACACAAAAGAATCAAGATTCACAACTGAATACATTTTTTTTTTAATAAAATCAAAAAGTTTCAGTTCAGGTCCAAAATGGTTTTGCTTTTGGTTACATTAAATGTTGCAGAATGTCCATGCGCTACCTTCATTCATGTTTTCAAATTTTTTATAGAACCCTAAGCATTTTCTCCCTCGAAAGCCTCCATATATATTACCAAAGCAAAATACACACTTGTCATGTTATATAGAAATTGAAAACATTAAGTCATCGATCCTGTTAAAAAAAAATTTAATTAATTAAAAAAAAAATTCCCATTAAAGAAAACAGAAAATTTGTCTAATAAACACAGTCTGAGCAGGTTCAGAGAATTCGACAACACTGTACTATAAAAGATGCTAAAAATTTCCTCCACTTCAAACATTTATGACGAGCAGCTTGGTGAGAAATCCGGGCTGAGCGTCTCAGCCTCGAGTCCGACTCGGCAGGTGAGATGGCTAAACGCTTTACTGGGAATTTAATTCAGACATGAGTCACTGTTTTTCTTGTGTAGTGACTCATGAAGCTTGTGACACTAAATTCACTTTGCTACAGATTAATCATCAAACTAATGCTGTTTAACCCCAAAGCCCTGATTATGTGCTCTGACGAATAATATCAACATTAAAAAATGCGTTGAAATATTTACTTAGTTATAGGTTTGATTTAAATTATACACAGGTTAGTTTTGCTAAAAAGCAGGCCATTCTAATTAATACTGTACATACTTACACCATCACAATAATATCACATGGTGTCGTTTTTCCAATCATTTTTGCCACATCACACCCCCTAATGGTGACTTCTCTCCAGATACGACTGCGCGCCCAAACTTCTCTCACTTGCTCTGCTTTTTCTTTTTTTTTTTAAACCACTGAACAGCGCTCTTTTTATGCACTCGGTTCTGTGGTGCTGAGAGGAAAGGAATAGGAAATGAATGCTGAATGTGCCTGAGCCAGATATCGCTCTGAGGCTGTCCAAGTCACACAACATATACACCCGGATCTTAAAACTAACCATGGTGGTTTGATAAAGCTCACATTCTGACTTCCTAATGGATCCTTAGTTCTTCCACCCACCGCGCTATCGTCGGCGTGTGGCCACAGACAGCCGTCGTTTTAAAATAAACCTGGCCGATTAGGAGACGGTGTGGAAGTGGAATGATGACCTCAAACTGTCTTGTGTGTAGCTGTAGCCTAGTTCTTACAAACCTTCCATGATGCTTGGTGCTTGCTGGTGACAGTATGGTGTAAAGTCCCATGAGAGGTGGACTTAATCATTCATTTGACATGAATCTGACTGCATTTAAAACCTGACTTTATTAGACACATTTGCAAATTCATGTTAAGCAATAACAGCATGCGGAAGAGTTGTTCCTGGAATAGGTGTCACCTGTGCTTGGGTGTTTCGCGCAGCAAACGTTTTCACGTTATATGATTTCCAATTAGACTCTAATGTGCTTAAATTTCTAGGGTAATTAAATACAGAAAAACATGTTTTCAGTTCCTGACTGATGCTTTCACTATTACTTTAAACAGAATCCTTCTGTTATTCCTTCCAGTTCTGACTACATCACCATGAATGTCTGTGTTTTGCTGAGGATTAAAAAAAATATATCAAAATACTCTCAAAATAATTACATCTACTGAAAAACTATCAATTCAAAAACTGTTACTACAAAAGACCCTGTTTACGCTCTCATGCATGTTGTTTACCATAATTGCATCTTGCGTCAGTTTAAACTCATATTGTGCTGTATTGTGTATGAACTGGAAACCAGTCATAATGATCAACCACCAAAATACCAAGATCAAAAACCTTACACCATTTTGGGAGTCAGGGATCCGACGTGATGCACTGATAGGGGTGTCTCCAACGATTGAGACTTGGAGAGAAAGGAATTTGTATAAACTGCATCTTAGGGCTTGTCTTGTGTGCTTTTCACTCACATTGTGATGTAGATTATCCTAACTGTTGTGACAGGGATAGGTTTCCACCTGGAGTCATTACACGCATATATATATGCATTCACTTCACGCTTGAAGTTCAAAGCATCTCAATTACACAGCATGTCTTTTGTAAAACGAATATTAAACAAGTGCAATAAAGGACACAATCACTAATAGTCGTTATAATGCTGTACATGGCTCATTAATAGGTCACATGACTGTAGCATGTACAGTATGTACGCTAAATCTGTGCTTTAATTTTAGCAACTTACCTAACTTCCCTGTAAGTGTTGTTTTTCCAAGTTTCTTTTTTATGTCCTCGCTGTTTTACTGCTCTGTGTTACAAACTCGACCTGGTTTCATTTTGGTTTCAGCAGAAGACGAGAGACAGCATTGCTTCTTATCTCTATATTGAAGAGGGGGGAAAAAAATTCTGTTCCGACATGTGACTTCAGACATACATACATACATACATACATACATGTATGTATGCACAATAGGCACAAATGTCGTTCGCATTTGCGCAGCATTAGCTGTTTTTTTTTGTTTTTTTATGAGAACAGCAACATGCAGTTTAGTTTTGTGACTGAAATCTCACGTTAGACACACGTATTTATTTCGACATGCCAATGGCTATGAGACAACCGATGTACGCACGCAATTAACCCGCCTTCTGCATCTTGATTGGTTACAATAACTCTGTCTCATCCATCACTGGTTACATCTTCACTGAAAGTGAAATGCGAGCCAATCCTAGAGCATGAAGGTGGGACTTCAACAGTAGTATTCCTTCAGAGCAGCTTACTACATTATAGCCAGCACTGGGTCATGAATAATTGATCTTATCAGCACCAGAGTCAGTCTAACACTTTCACACATTGTTTAAAGCTCCTTTGACTTATGACTGCGGGTTAAATCTCGATCTTTTGTCAGCATGTCGTAATCTTGTTCGGTGCCAATCCGCTAACTTTACCACATGCAGTTCAGACTTGACTTTTGACCTGAAAACGTTATCAACTTTTGCACAAAAACAGATCAGACACTGAGCCGACATGTTCAGATGACACATGAAATCAGTTTAACGAAAAGGACGGCATGTGCGAAAGGGGCAATACAGAATATAGCATAACCCTTCCAGCAATACATGAGCGATATACTATCTCACAACCTTGTGTAAAACCAGTCCCATCCAAATACAGCTTCATATAGGGTCAAAGTCCCCTGCAGACTTTCGTAGACCCCCCTCAGAAACGTCATTAACCTGTTAAACCAGAAGGATTTGGAACCAAAAGTGACCATTTCAGCATTGGTGGCTCAGTGGTACGGAAGGCACAGGTTCAATTTCCAGCCAATTCCCAAACCCCAGCCACTGGCAGCACCGGTCCCAAGCCTGGATAAAACAGGTGTGGCGACCCCTTGACGGGAGCAGCCGAAAAACCAACAACAAGTGATTATTTCAAACCTTTAAAAAAAAACACAACCCTTTAATGGTTTCTGAAGTGTTATGATTCACTGTTGTGTAACACACAAGGCCTAGTCAGGTAAAGGTTTTGTATCGAGTCCTAGCAGGTTCATGTTTGCTTAAAACTTGACATATTTATCAAAAAATTGACAGTAGGCGTGTCGGTTATGGAAACAAACTATATGATGAATCCTAGCACTGATAGCTCATAGCTAGACAAACAAACAATATTTTGTAGGAGACAGGTAGTTTGTAAAGACAAACGCGTTGAGCCAATTGTATATTTGTAGAAAACTCATTGTGTGAGGTATATTTTTCCTTATACAACTCTTTATTGACATTTCTTGTCTCCTCGGGACCTGTTTCAGGTCGGGCCACAGAGGCTAGGCTAGCTCGGCTATCTATATCGGTTAGCACGGCGGCTAGGAGGCTAACTAACCTACATAGAAGTGGCGCGTTTAGGGGGGGAAAAAAACGTTGAGTGAGTTATATATTTATATAAGAGAGAACGAGAGAGAGAGAGACTGCGCCATTCATTTCATACAAAAGCGATAAACATATTAGGGTTTCATAAATAAATAAATGACTTGGTGGTGATTGGCGTTCATTGATTTGAAGCCGTTAGCCGTGCAAGAACCGTTGGACACGGTCTAACCTGTTGGGCGGCTGATTACGAGCCCACGCCAAATCCAAACCGCACGCGCGCACGCACGCACGCACGCAGACAGACACAGGGAGCTGTTTTCACTTTTATTGTTGAGCAGGAAATAATTTTTACAAATAAAAAATAAACAGACGCTGATGCTCACCGAGAAGAAGCAGCTTTAATTCCCGCCTAGCGTCCCGCTTGTCTCGGCGCAGCTGCTTGTCGATTTCGGCGTTGATCCGTTTCGACTCCTTCGCCTCTTCACTCAGGCAGCAAGCCATCATAGACTCTAAAGTCATCCCCCCCTCCTGCGCTCACAGCCCGCGGCCTCCTCGTCCCGAGCGCCCCGGTCCAACGAATAAATCCGTTCGCACGATCAGGCGGAATAGAATATAAATAAAAAATAAATTAATAGAAAATAAATTAAATTACACGGGTGTCTCAAACGGAAAAAGGGAGCTGGGGGGGGGGAGGGAGAGGAAAAGAAGGAGGAGGGGGCCGGGGGGCCTCGCTCTCGAGTAAAGTCCCCTTACCGAAAAGCTCTGTGCGCTCACCCGGCTGCGGACCTCGGCTTCAAACCGCGGAGGAATAAAACCGGGGAAGGAAGGAGAGAAGGATGAGGAGGGGGGAGAGAAGGCGGTGATGGAGGAGGAGAAACAGGGAGAGGGAGAGAACGAGGAGGAGGAGTAGACCTGACAATTTAGCGCTGCTGCCTAAAGCCGCACCGTGCCGTACCCGTACCGGAGCGGAGCGGAGCCACGCACGCGCGGGGAACACTCCTCCAGCCTGCAGGCGCGAGCGCTCAGGAAAAAGGGTGAAGAAAGAAGAAAAAAAACACGGCGAACGTGCGCGCGCATTGAAAAAAAGAGGGCCACACTGGGCACGCGCGCCACTTTCACCGTGCAGACGTTTAAAGACGTTTTAATGCGCGAAATGACTGACACGCGTACGCAGGTCATTCCAATTCTGCAGCTGCATTAGGAAGTTTTTTTTTTCCAACTAAAATGTATTTTCACTTTGTTTTGCAGAAATCAAATTATTTTCTACATTAGTAATTATTTTAAATTGAATAATAATAATAATAATAATAATAATATCTATTCATATTAATAATTATTAATAATCATTAATAATTATTACTATTATTGTCATTTTGTTAAATTATTAATTCAATTAAATGTTATTTTTTCCAGCAAGGGCCTCTCTGTATTAGTAATTATTTAAACTAAAATGTATTTTATTTTATTTTGCAGTTAGTCCTGCAGCTGCATTAGCTGCATTGTTTTTAAAAAAAAAAATGTATTTTCATTTTGGGAGGAAACCCACCAAGCACAGGAAGAACATCCAAACTCCATGCACAAAGATCCAAGGTGGGAATCGAACCCTCAACATGCGCCTCGCATGAATTAACAAATGCATAAAAAAATACATTTACTGCAAGATAAAATAAATATAAATATTTAAGGCAGCAGGGCGGCATACTGGTTAACACTGTCGCCTCGACAGTTTTATTTTATATTATATTTTTTATTATATTTATTTTATCTTGCAGTAAATGTATTTTTTTTATGCATTTGTTCATTCATTCATCATCTATACTGCTTATCTGGAGCCTATCCGAGGAGCCTTAGGGCACAAGGTAGGGTACACACACAAACACACCAATTAGCCTGAACTGCATGTCATTGGACTGTGGGAGGAAACCCACCAAACACATGAAGAGCATGTAAATTCCACACACAGACCCAAGGTGGGACTCAAACCCTCGACCCTCGGCCACGATAAAATTTTTTCTATAATGTATTTTTTAAATTCTTTATTATACTGTATTAATTTTGCTGTAAAGTACATCCTTCATTATTTATTTAAGACTAAAATTTATTCATTTTATTTGGTCTTATTGTAAAAAGCATAAAACACATTTATTTTGTAGCTAGGGACTCCCCTGCATTAGTAATTATTTCAACTTTGTTTCAATTGCACTACATATTAAATCAGTTTAATCAATTGATTGATTGATTGATTCGGTTACTAAACATTGGAAATGTATTATCACTGACATAGTAAACTCATCTTTGGTAAAGTTTATGTAAAGAAATGTTTATTCAACATTTATGGAAGGAGTCACAGCCTTCAGGACAGACGACATTATGTTTTCTGGTTTCTCTGTAATATGTTAAGTATTATTTGTTTAAGACAGAGAGGAAAGGAGAGCGATTATTTATAGCTGCTCTAACTTGAGTACAAGGAAGTAACGTGTTTCACAGACATTTAAAAACGTTAAATGAAATAATAAACTTATCAAAAATATGTCATTCTTTAATTAAAAATTGTAAACTTAAAATGTAAATATGGAGAGAATTGAGAGATATATAGCAATAGCCATGGTAATAAAAAAATTAATAAACATTTAAATACAAATGTCATGTAGTTCTAATAATCAGTAATCTAGGTAAACTAAGTCTCCTGGGATAGGCTCCAGGCCCCCCACGACCCTGTATACAGGATAAAGTGGTATAGACAACCATGATGATGATAGTACTAATAGGCCTGAAATGTCTTTCAAGCCAAGATCAAAGATAATGGGATTTGTAGACTTTCTGTCAATGTCTGTAAGTACATCCAAACTGTTTCACACAGCCAAAACTGAAATGCTGCCATCCAAGAAACAAGCCTCTGATCCAAAATCGACACCAAAAATTCACATCTGACCATATGGTCAAAGAAAAACCGTTCTGGAGAAATGTTTTGACTAGAGGAATGTTTGGAGAAATAAATGTGATGCCTTCAACCTCAAGAACACTGTACTAGCTGTTAAGCATGGTGGTGTTAGCATCATACTGTGTATTTGGTTTGCTGCCAGTGGAACTGTGGATGGAATTATAAAGCAAGAGGAATTCCTCAGAATTCTTCAACATAATCTCAAATTATCATCTTCCAAAAGCTGAAATGTATACAAACCAGGACCATTACCCCAAACACAATAAGTTGGGTCTGTGCCAGGAAATCACCCAATTGAATTTACATTATCAATTCTGCAAAGACAAGTAGATAAATATCCAAAGAGAATTTTACCAGGAATGTCATGATGGCTGTCAAAAATATCTGCTAAATGTGAAGCTTGCTATAGGGTATTCAACCAAATATTCATATACACAAATTTGACCCCTTTATGTATAATTTTGATCCTGTGTTAATTTCAGAAAATTGTATGTTTTAAGGATGTATGTTTTACAATTATTTTGTCCCAGTTCATGCCCCAGAAACCACTGCAAGCCAAGATTGCCATGACATTCATGTTAATACTGAATCATGACTTTACAAGTGTGGCAATGTTAAGCATTATCGAGCCTTGACAAAAACGACAGCTCTTTGCTGACATCTAGTGGCAACAGAAAAAAAAGCCACATTATCATAACTTTTAACATCTAAATCTAACTAAAGTGTGCCCCTACTTTTCCACATTGTCCTTTTTTTAATTTCACACAAAAATTTACAAATCCTTAAGTAGTCATCAGTGACTTCTTTTTTCACTGGAGTATATGAATGAAAGATACTTAAAATTTCTTTTGTCATTTTAGCAGACAACACACAAATGAAATAAAACCAGTGTGTGGATTTTCATAATTCAGCCAGTAACCTATAAAACTACTTACACACTACAAATTTCCTAAATTCAGTACTAGGGAAATAACATTAATGATTAAGAATCCAAACATAACTGGAGCCATAATGAACCTTACTATAAAAGTAATGCAGAGACATACATAGAGAGGAAGAAGTTAGTGTGTGGGGCACCATCTCCATGTCATTTCTTTCACCTTATCATATAGATTAATAGAGTTTGCTAGATTCAACCATAACCAGGTTCTATAGTCCCTTAGACAAAAAAAAGTATGTTCTGGTAACAAACGCTTTTTCATCAAAAAAATTGATGCAAAAAAAAATTAAAAGATTAACAGATTGCTAAAGACAGTTAAGTATGATGGAAAATGTGGATGGATGATGATGGAGGCTGTGGAGCTTTTCATCTCAAAAGTTTCTTTAAAAAATTGTAAGGGTACATGGCTTAATGACCTGCATAAAACACCAGGTGGCTTTAGGAATGGAAGTTCGGCTGCCTCTGCCATGAAGCAGGTCATGAGCAACCCCTCATTTTTATTTTTATTTTTTTCATATTTTGCCTCCAAACGGCAAGACTTTCTTGTATTATTTTATGTAGTCATCCAAACACACTGCCAATGCAGTCAAAGCATACCTTGATAGAAAAAAAACAAAAAAAACGGAACACTTTCCATCATATGTTGGCCTCTGAAAAACCCAGACCTTAACATTATTGAAGCAGTGTTGGATCATCTTGACAGACAACAAACTTCTGGAATGATCATCCTTTCTCCGCAAAGGTTCTGACTATTTAAAGATTGTTAGATCTATAAAACTCTCTTTGTATTATGTATATTGTATTTATGTCCATGTTTGTGCATGTTGCAATAAATCCTTGTACCTACTGAGTCACTTTCCTTGCCAAATATAAAGAAATGAGAGGTGGTTCTATACCTATGCACATCTAAATCCACACTAAAATAGTTGAGTAAACACAGAGTCGAGTTTATGACATGGCCATCCCAGTCTCCTGACATAAACATCATTGAAAAATAGAGAGGTGAGCTAAAGTAGAAATTCCACCAGAGTGGACTGAGCATCCTGAATCTTACCATCTAGGAAACTCTGCAGTCCATCTAGAGACCGTGGAGGCCAGAGGTGATCATCATTGTATATTTTCCTGTTGTACGACTGAGGTAGGACCTCCGGTCAAAATTTACCTGTGCTTTCACACACTAAGGTCAATTTGCAAACACCACTTAACCTAATCTGCATGTCTTTGTCCATGCACACAGACCCCGAGGCGGGAATTGAACCAGGATCCTGCAGGTGCAATGCGACAGTGCCAAACACTAAGCCACTGTGCCACCCCTGGATGTTACATAAAACTGTGTTGAAATACAATACGAATTGTCAAAATATGTATTTGATATGTTTCAGTAATTTTTGAGAAATGAGAAAGTGCATATAGGTATTAAATCTCCCTTCACATCAGACATTTCTAGTGCTTGAGGCAGATAATTATTTAAGTTTTGGAGCACCTTCGCTCCAATGCTGCATAATGAGGAACCATGTTTCTTTTGTTTCCTCTGTTTTCATTGATGCAATATAACACAGATCAGCTATAAAAAAAAATGCATAATACAAACTCGAAGGCATGCATTTTGTCCCTTTAGTTTAGGCTGAAGCCACAGAGAATCTGCTAAGAGGCAAAAAACATACAATGATATGTCAACATCACACAGATATTTGCTTTTTAAACATTCCATTCCAAATTTAGTCCTTCTTTGCTATTTTAAAACTCTAAGTGTAGAGATTTGTGAAAATTCAGCCACAAGAGCATTAGTGAGGTCAGGCACTGAAGTTGAGTGAAAAGACCTGGAGTGCAGTCAGTGTTCTTGTTCATCCCAAATGTGTTCAGTGGAGCTGAGGTCAGGGCTCTGTGGAGGAGTTCTTTTACACCAACTCTGAGAAGCCACGTCTTCATGGAGCTTGCTTTATGCACAGGGGCAACGGTTTGTGCCTTTTAGTTCCAGTGAGGGGAAACTACAATGTTAGAGCAAGGCAGTATACTATATA
>JAQMYJ010000018.1:15500011-15515318 GCA_030014305.1 Clarias laeviceps | reverse complement strand
TATATATATATATAGAGAGAGAGAGAGAGAGAGAGAAATAGATAGATAGATAGATAGATAGATAGATAGATAGATAGATATAAAAAAAAGTGCTCTTCAGTTTTTTGAGGTTACCAACACTGATGGAGACTTAGGCAAGCCACAATGGAGTCCAAAACTATCTTCATGGTTTCTCTGTTATTATTGTAATTTTAAACAGACCATATAGGGCCACCCTCAGCTGCAGTTAAAGGTCAAAAGTAAGGCATCTGAGGCATATGGATCAGAGAGGTTTGAAGGGCAGAAGGGTTCAGGACTGATGGTATCTTAAGAATGTAGCTCAAGAGAGAGAAAGAGAAATGTTTTTCTCTCAGCAAGATAAATGAAAATAAATGCATACAAACAAAGCACCCTTTGCCTCAGACTGTCTTTTATATCAGGTGGCTCTGCATCCTCCTCATCATCATTCACCTCGGTACTTTCACCATCAGCATGGTCACTGTAGCTCAGCTGTTCTTTATTATCATCATCATCATCTTCATCAACAACATTATAGCATCTTTGAAGAACTGTAACTCTAATGATGAGGAAAAACAAACATTTTCCACATTTGGCTCAACTCAGTTCATCGACAGTTCCAATATTACAGCACACACATTTTTCTCCAGATGAAACAAAGTAAACAGAACAATTCATACGGTAAATAACGTAGCAAAATTGTCGAATGATATGTTTCACATGCCAACTACCTTAGTAAATATATTTGACAACCACATCAAAAATGCAGTGCCCTAAAGCAGAACAATATGTACTGTATATAAGCCCTTTAACATTTCTGGCACTTAGTATGTGTAAGGGTTATCCCCTAGAGGGCGCCAAAGCGCCCAAAGACTATGTTTTTTGTGGTGTTATGTTTTGTAGTTTAGTTGGACTTCATGTCCCAGACTGCACCTCGGTCAGGTGAGGGGAGCACTCAACTGAACCGAGGAGAGTAATTAAGTTCATTATTATAAATAGCCTGACTGAACTTCAGTCAGGCGTCTAGCATTTGTTGTTATTACTATTGTTGTGAGTGAATATATTTAAGTGAGTAAAAGTAAGTGATTAAAAGTCATTAGGTGCTCTCATAAAAAAGCTTTTGTTTTGTTTTGTGTGTTATTGGAAATAAAAGACTTGTATAATAAAACAGCTTGCCTCCTGCGAATATGCCACATTCACGCAAACACACACGCCGACAACGTGACAGTATGGCAACAAACACTATGGTTCTAACCTCGCTATGGCTCCGTATGCTATTGTATTCACTGTCAACAGGTTGATTATCCTAGCATAATAGTGCATAGTTTAACATCTTTCTCACCACATGACAGCAAAACTACTTACTGCATGCTTCTCATGTTACCACCACAGATTCTCAACACTCTTATATCTTACTCAAGGATGTTTACATTACATTTAGAAGAATATTAACCCATCTGCAGTTAGGAGCAAAACGTTAGCTTGTGTTTAGCTTTGCTTTGGGACTTAAAGCTCAGGGTTTTAGGTTCCTCCCCAGCGATAAGTGCCATCTAGTGACTTGTTTGACAGTGTTCAGTTGAGCACAAAGTACAATGAATTTAACCTTTATCATTTTAGAAAACATAAGAGAATAAATAAAAAATGTGTTAGGGTCCACTGAATTAGAGAAATATAGACATATTTATGCACTAGATTGGTAACCAACCCTCATATGAGCTCCTGATGTGATGGCATCATTGAGAAAGCCTGCTGCACAAAGCTAAAGCAATATAATTTAATAAAAAAAATCCAATTTTCAACCTTGCCATTAGCTATTGAACCAGTGTTTGGCCAACCTATCTTTGGCCCCCCCATTAGACCAACAGTGGGCCCACGGACAAAATGACGTTGAGCCAACCACCGATCCCAACATAGGCCCAACGTATGCACTGCCGTTTGCCCAACTTTGGCCCGGCGTCGGAGCACTGACAAAAGGTTACCATCATTTTGCTGACGTTGGGCCAACATGCTATCTGAGATGCTGTTGCTGCCAAATTCTGTCAGCAGAAATCAAGATTCACCAGACCAGGTTATGTTTTTCCAGTATTCAATCTATCTCCACTGCAGTCTCAATGTGTTGTTCAAAGGGTCAATGTGTTGCATGCATTCTGAGCTGCACTTTTGCTCAACACATGTTTATAATGGTTATCTGAGGTATTGTTGGGTTTGTTGTCTGTAGTCTGGGCATTCTACAGTACTTTGATATCTCTCATAAACAAGATGTTTAAAGTTCCATTCTGAGAAACCTCTAGAGACTGTTGACCATTTAAGTACCAGAAATCAATAAGTTAATTATTTGAAAATTAATGTTTTTGCTGTTCTAGTAGCGTGAGCAGCAACACAGTGGCTTAGTGGACAACACTGTCGATTTCTGCATTGGGTGTGTGTACATGGAGTTTGCATGTTCCCCTGTGTTTGGTGGGTTTCATCTGGGTTCTTCATTTTCCTCCCACAGTCCAACAGACATGCAGATTAGTCTAATTGGTGTTGACCGGAGATCATACAAAATAGAAATACTGTAAATACAATGGTCATCATTGGCCTCCACGATCCTGAGATGGACTACAGAGGTTCCTAGATTGGTGGAGTAGTGTGAGCATTGCAAGGCTTTAAATAAGATGAGAGCTAATGTTCAATATTGTAAACCTTATGAGGTGAAATTTTCAAATGCCATGAACCAATTTTAACAGTAAACCAAGCTCAGGACTGAACCAGGGAACCTGGAACAGGTGCCAGTGCTATTGGCTAATGTGAGACTATAAAGATCACCAAAAAGTTTACATGTTTCCTAAAAAAGAAGAAGGATAAATTAACTTATCTTAACATGAATAAATAAATTGTTGTTCTATGGACCTTTAAATGAAAGTCCACCGTGAAACACATAAAACATTTTTACATTTTAAATAAATTTTTAAATAAATTTTTTGCTATTTTAAATATTTAGGCTGGTAGTCTATTTTTGTTATTGAACAGAGAAGTTTTTGACTATGTTATGTATGTCAATAAAACAATACAAGTTTAACAGATGTTAAAAGTGATTTAGTTACCTTAAAATTAAATGAGAATTCGGTTCTTTCCAATTTTCCATTGTCCAGTGACGTTCATTAATGAGTTCACACTCGGGCAGCATGTTGGTGTAATAGTCAGGGTTCGAATCCTGTGTGGATGGAGCTTGGTAAGTTTCCTCCAGACATGCAGATTAGGCTAATTGGAATTTCCAAAATTGCATGTTGTTTGTGAGTGTGTGTGCTTGTGCCCTATAATGGATTGGCACCCCGTCCAGGGGGTACCCTGACTTGTGCTCCGAGTTTCCTGGGATAGGCACCAGGCCACCCGCGACTCTGCAAGGATAAGAGGTATAGATGATGAGTCAGTGAATGGAAGAATGAAATATAGTTAAGTTAAGCCTTTATTTGTCACATATACATTACTGCACAACAAACTACTTTTTTCACATATTCCAGCATAGCTGGGGTCAGAGCGCAGGGTCAGCCATGATACAGCATACCTGAAGTAGAAAGGCTTAGGGACCTTGCTTAAGCTTTGAGCAAGCTTTGCTAGGTAATGTTGAACAGTATGGGAAGGAGCTGGCCAGACTAAACCACCAAAGCTCTGCTGCATGGTTTTGTAAAGAGCTATTGATCAGAAGTTAAATTGCATTCTGGGTAAACACAGGAAACCAATAGCCAACCAAGATCAAGTTGAAAAAAAAAAAAAAACACTCAACATTTCATTAGAAAATAAATCTTGGACATTATCGAAGACCACATGTTCCTAAAATTTCAGGTGTAAAATACCCTCAACCAGTAGATGAAGACAAACTACAGTGTTTATCTGTAAAGTCTTATCTTCCCTGTTACTATTGCCATGTACAACAGAGGGCGCTGCTATCCTATAAACTCAGCTTGTGCATGCACAACAAAATTCTCCATCAATCCATCCACAGTATAACACAGTGTGAAATAAAATATTCTAAATTGTAAATGCTTTTACAGAGATACAGTTTAAGCCCAAACAAACTTTGGCAACCAAACTCTGGCCTCTCTTTAACTCCTATACACATCTATTAAGGTCATTTGTTTTTATCTAACTGGGTTCAAGTGGATCATTATTTCATCCTTGGTAACTAGTTTATCCTGGTGGCACATCCAGAGTCTATCCCTAGGAACAGTAGACATGACTATGCTGTGCATGTGACGTCAGGCCAATCTAAAACAAAGAACAGCCAATTCCCTATTGTTTTTGTGAGACATGAGTTGAAAAACTCTGTACAGACAGTAACTCATACATTTTTAATTCAATCTTAAGCACCCAGTGTATTCTGTTTTAGGTTCTAATGAATTCAGAGCAATAAGGTGGGAATACACTTTGGTATAAACCCAATCCATTGGATGGCATTTTACATACACATTTATACATTTTAGTCGTAGATGAAAATTAAAGTAGGCATTCCACCTATCAGCATTTTTGGGGGTATTTTGAGGAAACCGGAGACCCCAGAGGAAGTCCACGTGTGACACCTGGAAGAACATGTAAAACTCCATACATTCAGTAAGACCTGGTCAGGACCCTGGAGAGCAGTAAAGCATTACATGTTGCTTCTTAGATAAAAAGTACTGTAATGGAAAAATCTAATTTTCAAAAATTTCCACCTTTTTATTAAGTATTAAGAAAGTAATCACTTGTTCCAGCAGTGGAAAGTCACTGCAGTAAAAAGAAAATCAAGCCCTTTCCAGTCCATTGCTCTTTCCTACAGCCGAATCTTCATCACACAGAATGCAATATGGGCTTCTCCAAGGCTGTGAAGCTGCAAGCCAAACTGTAAACAGTAAGCCTGCTAACTGACAGCAGGAGACAGAGGGAAGAAGGAGGGAGAGGGAGTGAAAGATGTTAAGACTGATGTAAATGAGATTCTTGCAGTCCACAGGATGGCATTTTATCTCAGGTGGTAATGGAGGAAATGATCAGTAAACAGCAAATAAACAACCGACACAGGATCCTGGCTAGCTCGTTTCCTTTTCTTTTATTTCTCGGTCACCTGTAAACACACACAGGCTTCAGATTTCGTGCTTCAGCTTGCGATATCACGTCCAGCACACCTCAATACTGGCTTTTGGTATTTCAGTCTTTAATCTAGACCCAGGCTTTTGGAATGGGGCTTCACACGCACCAAACCTCTGTTGCCAGTAGCAACCATAAATGCGCGGGAAGTTTCTGCTGCCATCTGACAGCGCAGCAGGGAGCGGGGAGTTTACTGTACGGCAAAGATTAGAGGAAAAAATGGCAATAGAGATTATGAGATCACAGCTTTGTGTGAGAGAAAGTAAGACTATATGGAGTTGTGTGGACGTCAACATAGCTGTGAAATGATTGGGGGATAAAAAACATACAGGATCAGCACTATGGGGCGTTAGTTACATGTACCCATCATTGGCTGTTCACCAATTAGTTGCACTGTTCAAATGGCGCTACAGTACAAAATGGCAATTTAGCAAGTGAACATATTTTGGATATAGTCAAAAGTTTTTGTCTGTTATAAGATTACAATAAACAAATTATAAGGTTACTAAACGGGTTCTAATCAAGCTTTAAATGTAAATAGCTTCTTTCCAGAAATAAATATTGTCTAGAACTGTGTTTATTCATCAGGAAATACTACACATAATGGACCGCCTTTGAGATAGTTTCACTGGCTTAGTTGTTATTCCTGCAGTGTAAACTCCGTGTATCTTCATTTTAATGAGTATTAAAAATAATATTTATAAATGTGCGGGGAAAGGTCTACTTATACTAAATCACAAGAAAGTGCAAATCTGTTGCCACATTAGGATTAAGTGCTAAAACAGGGAACTATAAGAAAAATGAATAGGCAACAATTACAACAAATTGTTTTGGTGAAATGCAAGTTTTCAGTGTAAATAATTTACTGAATCAAAAACCTTTGATGTAAATGTTTCTTGTCTAAAAACCTGTTTAAGTACAAGGGGTGTTCAGGTCAAACGTAGACTTTTGATTGCGCAGAATAACAGAACATCATTATGAGAGTCACAAGCCTAAGAGTCATCGCCATGCTGTGCTTGCAGTCTTCTGTAAATGTCAATCGGTTTTACATCTTCATTCACTAGAAATTTTATTACAATTCATGGTTTGACTTGAATATCTCACATAACAGGAAAACTTGTTAATGGTTAAAACTCTTCACTTGTCCTAATGTTCTCCTTCTCTTCTGTTTCGACATTCCAATTCAGATCTCCACAACTGGTCTCACTTCACCATCATCATCATCAAACACTCTTTATAAGCCATACGTACCTAGACTTCACTTCCTCGCTGCATTATTGCGTGCTATTGCGTGCTCTACAGCCCAGTTCTCCCACATTTTCTTTTACATCTCATGTGTACTATATATTGACCTCTTTTGACCTCAAAATATTGTATTCTTGTTATCAAATTTTTGAATGTTGTTTCTCGGTTTGGATTTGTTCTACCTGGCCCTGATTGCTTCACGGATTCTGACCTATGCTTCGCCTCCTTGATTTTGTCACGTTTGCTACTTTGTTTGATTGATCCCCTTCTCTCCCCTTCTTTGATCATAAATCTGCACTATTTAAAAGTTGCTTGCGCCCACCTCCGCTTCCGGATTTCACAGCGCAAAAAGACATTTATGGTGATCTTGACTTTGATCTTCGTTGTTGTCTCAGTGATCACAAATCTGTACCCTCTGGAGATTATTTACCTTTGCTTCTGGAATTCACAATGCAAAGGCATTAAACAGAAATATTGGCTTTGATCTTTACCTCTCTGTCTTTGATTATGAATCTGCACTTTATGGAGATTACGAATGTTAATCGTTGATTTCTGGACTCCACAGTGCAACTGCTTCAGCTTCACTTCTCTGTCTATTATCATGCATCTGCACTCTATGGTAAGTGCTCACCTCAGCTTCTGGAGTTTACAGTGAGGAGACATCATGGACATACTTACTATGAAATGGCGTTGGCTTAGGCTTCGAGTCTCTTTGGCCCCTTATTTCAGTGTCCTGCCTGCTCTTGGCTCCTGCCTGTTTCCCCAATTCACCTAAGCCTGACAGAATAATCTGTCCAAGTGTGGACCCAGTGGACCTCGGCCATTTGAAGACTGTATTGGAGTACAGAGATCACACAGGCGTGATCTCCAGTCTGCCAATCAGACAATGGTATCTGTTTCTAAGACGACTGTTGCCCCCTCCCAGAGTCCAGCACAAGTCCATTATTAGAACCTCTTCTTCCTCTGCCTCAGACTTAGAAATTGACTTAGAGCCAAGCACCTGGCATTCCTTCCTTTCCCAGTGCTATTTGATTCTGAAACTGTGGGCCTCAAAAAGGACTTACATTATTACCCTCCTTACTAGGAGACCATGGGAATGGGGAAAGGCAGTATGGGACGCCTGCAATCCCTGCTGAACCAATTTTGACAAGCTCTGGGGAAATGAAGAGAGTCTTTGACCGCTCGTCCTCTGGCTGAGAGAGTCTCAGGCAACACATGACCCAAGGAACGCCTTCATTCACTTTGTCCACCCAAAAGAGAAGCTATGATCCACCAAAATCATGCTGGTGCAGGTTTCTTTTTTGTCAAAAAGAAAAACAGTTCTCTTCACCCCTGCATTGATTATTGAGGTTTCAATGAGATTACTATAAAAACCTGTTACCCACTTTCACTCATGACCATGGCCTTTGAACTCCTTCAGGGCTCCCGGATATTTACCAAGCTGGATCTAAGAAATGCCTACAACCATGTCTGGATAAGAGAAGGGGATGAATGGAAGACCCCTATGGGACACTACAAATATCTCTGGGTCATTTTTGGCCTTACACACCCTGGCTGCATTTCAGGTCCTTCTTAATGACGTTCTCTTGGATTTTCTTAACTCCTTTGTTTTCATCTATCTGGATGATATTTAGAATTTTTTTATGTTTCCTTTGAAGAACATAAAAATCATGTATGCCTAGTGTTACAACTAGTATAAGACTCCTCAAAAATAATCTATTCACCAAAGCTGATTTCTTTAGGCTGTCTCTCACCAGCCTAAAGAAATGATGTCACTGGTGATCGAGAACTGCTGGAAGTGAAACTGGCCTTAGAGGAGTGGAGACATTTGCTAGAGGGAGCAGAACATCCCTTTCTTGTTTGGACCGATCATACGAATCTGGAATATCTGAAACAGAGACTCAATACCTGACAAGCCAGATGGTCCTTATTTTTTTCTTGGTTCAATTTCACCCTCTCCTGCTGTCCTGGAGCCAAAAACTCCAAACCAGATGCCCTGTTCCAACAGTTCTCTCTGGTCCAAGACCCCTCATCCCAGGAAACCATTCTCCATCCTCCATCTCCAAGCTCACACCCAAGTTCTGGAATGGGGACAATGCCCTGATCTTGCCTGCCACCCTGAGGGCACCTGCACCCAGTTTATTATTCAGCAATGTTTCTGGTGGCCCACATTGAAGGAAGACATCAAGTATGTGGCAGCATGACACCGGTGCCAGAAATACAAACAGCAACACGATTCCAGCAGGTGTTCTCAGACCACTCTCAGACTACACTGTCCCTGGTTGCACACTGCCATTGATGTTACAGGACTGCCCAGCTCCAATAGCAAAACACGTGCATTCTAACTATCGTTGACTGTTTCTTCACGGCATGCCCATTTCAGACTTCCTTCCACCAAAGGGACAGCAGAGGTAATTATGTTTTTCGTCTCCATTAAAAAAAACTATTCCATAATGACTTCTTTCTCATTTTCTGCTCTTCCAGTCTTCTTTTCTTTGCCTGTTTTTCAGCTATTTTTTCACATTTACAATGAGTGGGGACAGAAGCTCAACACATAATGTTACCATCTGCTGGATATTTTTTTCCTCCCATTGCTCCTTATCTACCTCAACCCCCTGCCCCCACCCCCTATCCTGGGTTTGTATACAAGCACGGACTCTACCCTTATGCTGATTGGCTGGAGTAGTGTTTTTAGTGTTTAGTGTCAAAAATTGTATTTGTATTGGCAGGTGCAACTATAATAAATGTAAATAACTGCCGTGCATGTGACACATCAAAGATGAATCTTCCCTCAATATAATGGCAATAAATACCTAGGCTTAAACACTACCTGATTACTCTTAGACATACTGTACACTATATCTCTCCTTTAATGGTAGAGAGAAAGTTACAATGAGCCTCACTGATTACTAGTTTGAAGATGCCAAGCCACATTTCCCAAGTGAGCTCCTCAGCTAATAACCATAAGTAAAGGCTCATAACCACAGAAGTGTGACACAGTGCTGATGGCAACTCTGAAAAATATGCACATTTCTTTTTCGCCATAATGAGAAGAAGGCTATTCTTTTACAATATAATTCCAATCTGAAATTTGGGACTTGCTTTTAGAAGTAAGTTAGTCAGAAGGCCGATTATTTAAAATGATCTTCCAGAAGTGGTAGCTCTCTTTCCAGGCATCAGCAATCACACCTACGTACACTCATCTGCACACTGAAAATTAGACTTCTTCTTGTGAAACCTGAGATGGCTAAACTGAAGGCACTAAATGACCTCGTCATACATTCTTATTTTTATGAAGAAGCTTTTAATGAGATTTGGATCAGGGGTCTGCTTAGCAAGTCTGAACAGGATCCAGCACATGAATAAAGAAACAGGTAGTAAATTCTTCCTCATCTGCCTGAGCAGAAAGAAAATGAGTAATTTGGTTCAAAACAAATTGAGATTGAAGCAATTTTCAGCTGTGGTTTTGATTGTTTATTCCTTCATTTCTATATTTGAAAGGGCTATATATTTTCCTATTGTTGAAATTGAACTCAGAAACGTAGCAGATGCTCTTAGACAGCGGGTTAACAAGTGGCAGGCAATGGTTCAAATACAGACCTGGGAAAGTATTTCACTGGATTGAACCACATACTTGAAAATCCTGTAGCAATGTTCATTAATGTACAGTATGTAGTAATGTATGGGCTAGAGTCAGAAAGCGTAATTTTTTTTACAGACATTTCATGGAGAGTCCATTACATCGATTCTTTCTGGTATGAATAGGAAACTGACTATGTGGCCTATTTTGTTGAAGACAATTTAAAGGCAGTTGAAAGAAAAAAAATGGATGTTAGGACTTCAAAACAGATGTACCTCACATGTTGAGAATCTGTGCCACTAGTCCAAAGTGAAAGTACTATAAAAAGTGCATACCCAGCAGGAAACCCTAACTTGGAAGGCTGTTATAATATAGTTGTAACAAAAACGTTCACCATCTGGACAATGTTTCTGAAAGATAGAATAATGATTGAATGAATGATGTTGAATAAATTATGTTAAATGAATGATGCTGAATGAATGGTGTTGAATGAATGATGTTGAATGGTTAACCTAAACACAATGTAGTAAAACAACAAAATTGTAACCATTAATTGAAGCATATATGCTAATTAACATCCATTCACACAGAATCCGACCACATCTATAGTCCCTAAAATTAAGATCGGAGAAACTTGATTGGAGGTTGGGATGGCCACAACAGCTTTCTACACAAGAAACTTACTACACAAGAAAATTACCATGAGGTGCAGCTTAGCTCTTAAATTCATTCATTCATTCATTCATTCATTCTCTGTACCGCTTATCCTTTACAAGGTTTCTGGAAGCCTGGAGAGACACAGGGGACTCGTGACGCTAGGCGGGTTATACCCCAGAGGTCATAAGCACACACTCACACGCTGACTCACACACTACGGGTAAGTTAAAACCGGCAATTAGCCTAATCTGCATGTCTTTGGATTGTGGGAGGAAATCAAATTACCCAGAGGAAACCCACCAACCACAGGGAGAACTTGCAAACTCCACACACACAGACCCAAAGGCAGGACTCAAACCCTTGACCCAGGAGGTTTGAGGCCACAATGCTATGCCCCGTGCCATCCAGTTTTCAAAGTACTGTACTGTAGTATATGATGCTTGTTGTTCGATATGCTTGTGTAGGATCATCAATATCATGTTTCTAGGATGCAGTGCTTCTTCTGCAGTGATCAGAGTTTGAATCCCACTCAGGCCATTGGTTTTGTATTAATATACGGTAGATTCAAAGTAATTTGTTTGCAACATTATGTTGGGAGCATCCTGTAAATCTTATCCCATTGTCAAGTAGTCAACATAAGACATAATTTTATTAAAGTCATTTTACCTTTCAAAAATAATCTAATGCCAGTGGTATCATCCACAATAATGCAAAACTTACATCACAACAGCATTTTGCTAGGTAACTGCTTAAATGGTACTATTTACAGCCATCTACTAATCATTAATGGTTAAGCTTTGAAAAGCTTACTGTATGTCATGACACAGTCATGCTACAGTATCTGCTAGTCTGTAATTTTGCAAACAAGATTTACAAATTTTATGCCGCTATGTCAATGCTATTTATATGTAAAATCCTTATATCATGAATTGTCTTCATTCTCAATAATGGCACATCAATGTATGATGTACTGTAGCATCACTTATCATTAGCATCTTTTTTTTCAACTATGAAGCCATCCTATCAGTATCACCAGACACCGGTTACTTTTTTCCTCAAAGCTGTACATCTTTTATGACATTTCCAAGTCTTTCTCTGATTAAGCCATGCTCCCATCTGTGGGAGTGTTACAGTCTTAAACTAATCAAAAGACTCTGATCCAGTTAAAACAGTGATTAAACACCTTGGAGGAATTTAAATCAGGATGGATAATACAGCAATTTGGGTGATAATGATATGATGTCTCCAGGTATGTTAAAAGCTAGTAGGAATGGATGATCACCTTTTTTTTGCTTTAAAGTAATAAATATTAAAAGGGAAATGAATAGACAATACTGTGCAAAACTCTTGAGCCACCTCTCATTTGTTCATGTTAAATTAAATTTAATTATGCAGATTCAATCAAACAAATTATTTACTGTGACAGGCTGCAAAGTGCCTAAAGATACAATTAATCCCATTTTTTAATGTAACAACCTCAGCAGCAACCTCATTTCCCTTCTCGTCTGATCGAACAACTCAGCATTCAGCATCGCCAGTATACTAATTAACAGCCTAATAATCTATTCAATTCAATTCAATTTTATTTGTATAGCGCATTTAACAATTGACATTGTCGCAAAGCAGCTTTACACAATCAAAGAATTATTTTGTATGAAATGTGAATGTGTATGAATCAAAATGATAAGACTGTCCCTGATGAGCAAGCCGAGGACGACGACGACAGTGGCAAGAAAAAACTCCCTGAGATGGTAATAGAAAGAAACCTTGAGAGGAACCAGACTCAACAGGGAACCCATCCTCATTTGGGTGAAAATGAATAGCAGGGATTGATCTGCATCATACTGTGTGAGGCTGGAAGTTCAGTATAACAGGAGATGTGTTTAAGTTAACATTGAGTCCAGTTCATTATTGGAGGCTCAGGTAGACTGTAGGAAACTCCAGTCCTGAATCTATCATCTGCCCTGTCTCTCCCTGGTTCATGGCTTAAGCTGGGTGTTTTATATGCTTAAATGATTTACAGGTCACTGGGTGGCTTATCAAAATAAATAAATAAATAAATAATTAATTAATTAATAAAAATCAAACACTCTCTGACACTGGCCAGGTACTGAAAATGAGAGACAAGAAAAGTCCTGCTGAGACAAAAAACATTACAGCCAGATAAGTCCTTCAGGAAGCCTGGTGAACAATTTCTCCAGACTACATTAAAATTACAAGAAAGTCTGGCTCTGTGTAGAAAAAGATGAAAAAATGATGGGTGGCTCAAGACTTTAAAACAGTACTGTATACTGTAAATCAGAGCTTTGATAATGGGCTGCAGTGTGGAGGTTACTTGAGATTCCTTATACTCCCAAAAACCACTGTTTCACAGTTTGAATACAGAAATATGCCCATGCCATCAGGGAGGAAAAATGAAATTGATTAGATAATGTGGTCCTTCAGTACGTTCAGTACATTCAGGTAGTCAGTTGACTGCATTTAGACCTACCCAACTAAGGCAACCCCAGATCTTAACACAGCCTCCTGGGGCTTGTACAGTGGGCACTATGGTATGTATTGATGGGTCAATTTAAACTCATCAGACCACATGACTTTTTTTTATTGCTCTAAAGCCCAATCTTTATGCTCCCTAGCAAAGTGAAGCCTTACTAGCTAAGATAAGATAAGCCTGACTAGCAGCACAGTTTTTAAACCAACTCCAGAAATTTTACCAATTCGTTAGTTGTTTTATTTTCTTAGATGAAGGCCCTTCTGAAATGGCAAGTTAAAATTTTTTTTTTAACTTTTTGGCTTGGTGGGGTATCCATTATTAAAACATAACACTAACTCATTATAATAGTATAAAACCTATTTTTAGACATTACTTTTTTTTTACTAGCAGATATTTTCACTTTTTTATAGAAATAAATGTTTATAATTAGCATAAGTATTTGCCAATCAAAGAAATGTTTCATGCATTAAATCAGTAAATATGGCTAGAACTAATTTTAATACTTTTATAATTGATTTATTGTAATTTTCTAAATATTCAAGATTCTTCACATCCTCAACTCTATAATAATTGACTTTATCTGTGGCCTTTTCAGGTTTGCTTTTATGCTTCTTTGAAATAACTATAAACCAATTTCAATGTTAAAGCAGCACATATGAAAAAAGTCGTTTGTAACAATTTAGCATTTATGTTGTCAAATTAACAAAGTAAATTTTTTTTAATCAGCCTGAAAATTTAAAACACTGAAACACTGTTTCATACAGAGTCAATATTCCTTGCATATTTATTTTTAGAAACTTGTGACAGTCTTTGGAATAAGAAATAATAGAGGTCTTATCATTAATAAACCCCTTATTGTTTTCTAATTAAAATCTAATTAAAAATGTACAAAAGTATTGTTTCTATGTTTATGAATTTGCTCGTTCTCTTTCAAAAAACGCAAATATAATTGCGTACATATTGTGTCATGAAAATCTCTTGAAGTATTGAGACTGCCTAATTGAAAATCAATACTACTGGATCTTACTTATAATATATGGTAATGTATAAAAATGCATGTGCTGTTCATTTGAAATTTATAGTCCTTACAAAAATTCTGCTTCAAATGCTTCAAATCTACTTTCATCATGATCGCATGATATTCCTGTTACAGCTTCCAAAAGGTCCATGTGCCTGTCAACATTTCAGGGAAGGTTTGTATAAATTGCTACCAATCCTAGCTACAAGGCGTATGAACAACAATGAACTGGCATGGAGACTACAACTGGGCAAATCGACAGTGAAAGATTTGACACTACATGGTTACAGCTGTGCAAATATTACATTTCAGAAGAAGTAAAAAAGCATTTGACTTTACAGATACACTGTTTCTGGGAACTGAAGTATTTGGTAGTCTATTTCTTTTATTTTCCGCTCTTCATTTGCGGCTTACTGTATGTGTTCTCTTTTAATGCAATTTCTCTTTCTGCCCAACAAAGATACCCAAATATGCCTTTTGTTTTTGGAGTTAATTTATTTGATTTCTCGGCGAAAGGTTTTTGGGTGAAAACCCTGTCTTAGTTTTAAAGGTATTTATGAGCTCAGTACAATGTCCTACATAAAACATCAGCACACTTTTCTGTTTAATGAAGGGAGATAACTGCAAATGATGCTTTGCTTGCTTCAGCCATTATAGCCCTGGTAACTGCTTTCCTTCTGTCACGGAGTGCGTATGTTTGCGATTCTGTCTCAGATTGTGATTGTGTTTCTCAGCATGTATGCATGTCTCTAAAGAGCAGAGGGAAAATGAACAGGGAATAGAAACTAAAGATTTCTTTGTTCAACTTGGTAAAGTTTCAGGATTTGCAGTTTTGATACTTATTTATTAACCTGTAAATTTGTATTAATCACTCATCATGATCTGTTTTAATTAAACAATTTGACCAACATCTAGAACCAGCTAATGCACTAATTACACTCTATAACTGATAATCAAACCTCTGGTCAAAAATGAATGACTTTTTAAGATTTGGATCCAATCACACAATTAGTAATTAATTACTTTACACTCAAGTTCTGTTGATTAATTTATCTTGTTGCATGAGCTCCTGTATTTAGGGACTTGCTGTGCTGCAAAACTGAATGATAAATAAACTAAAAAAAGATGTAGTGTTATAAAAAATAATACAAACCGGATTCCAAAAAAGTTGGGACACTAAACAAATTGTGAATAAAAACTGAATGCAATGATGTGG
>JAQMYJ010000018.1:15486377-15499911 GCA_030014305.1 Clarias laeviceps | reverse complement strand
TAAGAGACGAGCACTAAGACCCAGCAGGGGAGATGATTACCCACAATTCCACAGCGCAAGAGAGAGAAAAACCATTGACTCAGTTGTGATCACGTGACGCTCGGCGTCAAATCAAGAAGCGCATACGTGATACATGATACTCGGTACTTGTTCGTTTTCCAAGTAAAAATTAATTTAAAATCTTTTATACTCGTAAACCGCGTTACTCGCAATCCGAGGTTTCACTGTATAATCATTTAGACTGCATAATGTAATTTTCTGCTAAAAGATATTTATTTAACATTTATGGAAGGAATCTCTAGTGTCAGTGCTTTGTAATATTGAATATGTTTTCTACCACAGAAAAATGCTTCAGTATTTTCTGGTTTCTTTTTAACATTACAAAGAGAATCTAGTGTGGCATTGACTGTTTACAGCTGCTACAGCATAAGTGAAAACAGGAACTAACTTGTTTTGCAGATATTAACTAATCTCCTAACTAAAGAATAATATACTTTACAATGTGCTGTTATAATACAAAAGTAATATATGTAACTGTAGTGTGATTTAGCATGAAGCAGAAGCTGGGTGATTTAAAAAAATATATATTTCCTTATAACCAAAGGGTCTATATTGTGATTTATTTAATTAAGCAATATTACATGAGGAAATGCTGCTGAAATGAATATCAACATGGCTGTGATGTGGTCATGAGCACAAGGGTGGAGGCAGAGTCTTGAAGATATCACAGCCATGTTGATATTCAACATAACCTTGAGTGTGATATTACTTTTATACAATAGTTCCACAAACACCATTTATTATCAAAGATCTGTTTCATTATTTAACCAGTTGTTTTTCTCAACCAACATATCTCTTTCCGTGGCGACTGACAGTTAGTTTAATTAAAAGGGGGTGAAGATAGGTTTAAATTCTTAAGTAGCCAAAAGATGAGGAGAATAAACCATGGAGGTGGTGGACAGTCCTAAGAAACTTTCACAATTTACTTTATATTACCACTTATTCTTTTTTAAAATATCAGCTCCGTTAATTTCCAGGTTCTGGGGTTGAATCCCAACTAGTGTTAAATTAAGTTGAGCCTTTATTTGTCACATATACATTACAGCACAGTGAAATTCTTTCTTCGCATATCCCAGCTTAACTGGGGTCAGAGCACAGGTTCAGCCATGATACAGTGCCCCTGGAGCAGACAGGGTTAAGGGCCTTTATCAAGGGCCTAACAATGGCCTAACAATGGCCTAACAATGGCAACCCGGTGGAGCTGGGGATCAAACCACTGATCTTCCAATCAGTAAGTCAGTGCCTTAGCCCTCTGAGCCACCACTGCCCCCAATGGAAAGCTAGTACCCTATGTAGGGTGTAAGTTAGAATCCTTTGTTCCACACACCAATTAGTGCCCTTGACTAGGGGTTAGAGAGGGACTAGTTAGCTCTATAGCTTGCATTCGGCTTGATCATAACGACAGTTGACTTAGAAGCAGTTACTAAGAAGACAAAGCATTGTACACAAAGACATATCATTATCAGACATGTCTTCTTGCTGAAAGTGCTTCTGTGACTTTTTTTTAAAGTGGGTTTTGGCAGGCAGCTGCTCTTCCCTCTTTCCAGTACTGCAGACCATACTGAGCTACTTTCACCCATACTGGTGACCAACAGTTAGTGAAATTAACACCTGTGACATGGAGTGATTATACATATAGTTAAACATCCCTAACCCTAACCCTATCACCACTCTTGGAATGCCTCCTCAAACAAGTCTTCTCTTCCCCTAAAAACTTCACAGTTTGTTAAACATTATTCTTTTTATTTTTTGTCTTCGATTAGGTGGAGCATCTACCTTAGAGATTGCACACTATGGGCTGTTACTATAGAAACATTAACATACAGTATTAGTGCGTTAATATTCACTTCCTTGTTACAGTATATGGACAAATGCACACTTTCTGATCAGGTATTTAATGGTTGCTGTGGAATAAAAGTTAAATGTATGAATCGTAATTCAGTAATAAATTATAAATAAAAAAGAAATTTGCTGGGAAATTGCTATAAAAGGAATAAAAGGAAGTCTTCAGGATGTTCTTTTCAGGAGGATGTTTAGTGGAAACAGTAACTCAGCTTTGTGTTGGGCTGCAACACAACTCTCGGTCATTGATTATTTTCTAATAACAGCCTGCGCCTATGTGTTTAATTCTTTAGCTTAGATGACAATTTTGGATCATGTGGTATAACAGTTCATAAATAAGTTGAACTCTACAGTAACTTGCCAAAGGTCATTATGAAACCATGGAAACTATGAATGTCAGTCGTCTAACCATGTTAAAATACTTGTAGTGATTTGTAGTAATTGTGCCATTGTTGAGAAACAGATCAAGGTAATAGGTTTTATTATCCTAACTAATTCATCTGTTGTGACCTAAACTTATAATAATTAAATATAAAAAAAAATGTATTACAGAGATAATGGAGAGATGAAAGATATGATGACAGCGGGCATAAGTGAAAATTAGTTTTCTCTATATCAAATGCTCTGGGTCAGCAGTGTGTCCTAAAGATTTGCTGCATGTTAAGGAGGAAGGCCAATGGAATAGATAAGAAATCAATGTTGTCTTATTCCCTTCATCTTTTCAAAAGGTTTGGTGGTTACTAATGGGAAATTCTCTATGGGTGGAGAGATAGATGAACAGATAACAGGACTAAACAGATGTCTGCTGTTGGCATGAAATTAATTTGTGTGTTTCGGTGTCAAGGTTTTTTTTGTTGGGTCTATAGGAAATTCTCATAATAGTAATAGCACTGGTTTTCTAGGAGGCGTCGGTCAAAAAAATAAGTGCTATCAAATCGTGAATCTCTTGCATCCTTCTGGCTGAATTAATTGTTGTGGTTTGAAAGTTCACGGTAATGCGAAATCAATTGGTGTCACTGGATGATGGATGAAAGAAAGGTTAATTAATGAAGGGATCTTAAGGATAAAATGCATATTTTCAGGGCTAAATTTGGTTTGTATTGAATACCAAACAAAAGGAAGCCAAAGTATAATGAAAGTATTTTTCAGAATCTTTCTTATTCTTCTGATTTAAAGATCAAGAAAAGGATAATTTTCATTGTTTGGGGAAGAAATAATGCTCTTGTTATGAAATGTGTAATGGGGTACTAGTTGATTCGTTCTACCAGTTTTGTTGGCTTTGCTTCAACATAGTTAGGTGTATGCAAGGAACGAAAGGGGAAAAAAAAGCAGAGTTGGATAGATGTATGCAATGAGCATGAAATGCCGTTATGTGCTTTGGGTGAGCAGTTGAATCTTTACATCAATTAAGGTTGATGACTCAAGCTTGAGTAGCACAGTCTGTGGCTTCCGTTGGGAAAGTGTAGTCATGAAAGATGAATGGATAAAAAACAAATGCTCTGGTTAGAAGTGCTCAGTGATGTTTATATTGATTCTTTACATCAGAAGATTCAAAATTAATTGGATTAATTTCTTTTAATGACTGTTGATAACTCTTCTAACACAGTTACTGTACATACTGGTCCATAATGTTGCATGTAACTATGGATGCAAAGCATGACCACAGCTCATTAATTAAAATAATAATAATAATAATAATAATAATAATAATAATAATAATAATAATAATAATAAGTGGAACCATAACTGAGGAATAAGAAAAATATCACACTGCATGAATCTTGCTATAGTGTATAACATTACACCACTGATGATTATTTTCCCAAAGCAGAATGGCTCTCATATTATTTCTTTCTGTATACACTATTGTTGATGGTGATATTAATAAACTAATCCTACATAAACAGATTTAAATGCAAGCATGCAAAATCATTTGAATTGCTGACAAAATCTTTGTTTGTACCCCATCGTCTATCTCACGCCATCTCTCGCTGCATTAATGCTGAGTGGGAGATCTGTTGCTATGAGTGAGACCTGATGTACCCAGTAGGCTGTGAGAGGAGTTATAACAATGTCATGCCTCCGAGCTGCTTATTATTGCCTCCAGTCTGCCTGGTGAATGCCTGCACACGCCAGAGTCTCTCATTACAACTCTTCGAGCCTCATAACCGAAAATTAAATGTGCTTTCATCCTAACAGGGAAAAACGTTCGAAAAATGTCCATGAATAATGATCTCCTCTGACAGATATTTCCATTTCAACAATAACAAACCCTTAAGATGTAATACAGCAAAGCCTTGTTTCTTCTTCTTCTTGAAATTTTTTTCTTTTGCAATTAGTTTCCCAGGTAATTGTAAAGTGAGGTGTCTGCTAGTGAAACCTGATCTGTGTTTCTCCTGTCTCTTTTTGCTGCCCAGGTTTATACACACACTAAGGGAGAAATGCACAGGCTGGCTTTGAGCGGAGACCGGCTGTGTCAGCTCTTTCCATAACCTGCAGTAAAGAGTGTGACCCCAGAAGCAGCACCTCGGTACAAACTGAGTAAAATCGATTGCAAATATTTCACCATTTCCGAGCCCCTTTTGTTTCCGTAATTGACTTCAATGTCGGAGTCGCAGCAGTCGCCATTAGTGAAGCAGGCTGCCTTTTGGATATTTAATACACCATTGACCTGGGAAAATTCAGAGAAATGTGAGAGAGACAGAGTGAGAGTGCATTGATCATATTGTTCTGTTCTGGAGAGGCAAGTAAGCCAAGTTTGTATGCTTTAACTAATGCTTCTCCTGCGGTGTGGCATTTGGCCAAATTGATTCCTCTGAGGACTGGTGAAGGAACATGGTATTAAGGCAGCATTATAAACAAGACCAGGAAAATCCACCAAAGAAAAGAACAGGGTTTTAATAATCTATGGTTCCTCTTGCTCAACATGGCATCAATCAATCAGCGATCAACCACACAGTGTATCCTGGATACCAATCTGCTGTAACATATGCCTGGTCTGTTGCTGATGATGCATCGCAACCGAGAGATTATACAAACCAGACAGAGACGTCGTTGGCCAAGATGTTGTTGTTTGGATATGAGCTTAACGCTTTTGGTCTAGCTCCGATGTTGGAAATAATACCTCGTTCGTACTATTCAAACACATCAAATAGTAAATCATGTTATTAAATTATAACATTGATAGAAATAAGCCTTTAGAAAAAACATACAACAAGCCCATTTGTTTTTCATTTAAGAAAGATGTGCAAACTTTACAACCATCTTTTATTTTGTTATGCTCTTTACAGTATAGATCCAGTCAAGTTAACATCTCTCTGAGGTAGACATTAGTTTTACATTTGGTTTACTAAATGTGTCTTGCACTTTTTTATTTAAAGCTTTATACCCTAAGTCTATACCCATCAGCAATATAATGTACCTTAAACCATTGGTACTCAAAATGAGGTCTGGGTCCATGAATTATATCCATGGGGTCCATTTTTTATTGCTTTTTTTAATGATAAGTCACATCCAAAATTAGTGTAGAGTTATTATAACTATGGGTCCAAGCACCAAAGTCAACTTAAACCTATTGTGCTGGATACAACACGTTTAAGTTTAATAACCTTTGTGTTATACTCTAACAGCTCTATAAGCTCTGCTGATACAATTTTTATTAAAGCTATAGACAAACACATTGTGAAAAGGTATCACCCGCTGTTACACATAAGATCCAAAGGTTGAAACGAAAATATGAATTACTGTACAGAATTATAATGCCGAAAAAGGCTATATAGCTTTGAAAGGTACATGGTTGGAAATAAAGTGTTAGAGTAGTGTGTACGTTTCTGGGTTTTTATTTATTTATTTATTTATTAGCAATTTCCTATGAATCCAAAATCAGCTTTTTGACACCATGTTTGATAATGCAAAATGTACTGGACTTCATTTGCATTCTGAAAGAAGCTTACAAAATTATTTAAGACTCAATAGCTAGCATATTTATTTAATGCTGATTCCAATTCCAATGACATTTCTAACAATAATCAGGATGGCCACAAGATTTATTGTCATTAAATCTGTTTTTGGTCATATTTGAGCAGCTCATTTGGGGAAAATTAAAAACAGAACCTGAAATATCCACAACTTGGCCAATTAGAGATTAAATCCACGATTAAATAATTCATTAGAGACACAAAGCAGAATGTGACGAAGGTTGACTGTTAAATTTCACGTGCTTGCTTATCTCTTTCCAACTTCTCATTTCATCTTTAAAGTACAGTAGGCAGTAACACAGTCGGTTCATTTCAGCTTCCTTCCCTTATGTCTTTATTTTAGTTTCTGTAGCCAGTCGTTTTTGTACACTTGGTTTGAGTCCTCAAATCAGATTTAAGCTGCTGCTATGTGTCATGTATTATTTGCTTTGAAAAACTGCACAGGGGAACTGTCCAATTAAAGGAAGGATGAATCAGGGAGGAGAAGGCCCCCTGCCAGGGTACTGTGCATGCAGTACACTCACCACTCCTGGCATGTTACTGTAGAAACCACAAGTAAAGCCAAAAACAACAACAACAACCACAACAACAAAGGGACATTGTGCTGTTATTTATGATCTATTATTATTTGCCACCAATCAAAGCTTAGAATTTATGCAAGTGTACAACAGATGCAGTTCTATATCTGAATATAAGATGTTGATCAATTGTTGATGCACATAAGCTGAAACATTTCATAGCTTGTAGATTTCCTTCTTTTGTTATGCCATGCAGTTATCAAATGAATCAATCACATGGCTGCAGCAAAATGCACAAAATCATGACACAGGTCAAGTGCTTTAATTATTGATTATTGAATATCAGGCCAGGGGTTCATTCGCAGTTCAAACATTTAGGGGAGCTCAGCTCCTAATCAGGTTGTAACATGTACAGTATGGTGTTGTGCTATTAATAATTTGCTATTAATAGTAATTATTGTTTTATTATTTTAATATTTTTTTATTTATGAAATTTGATTAACACCAATAATCAAAATAGTAAATAACATGCTCTATGGCTTAGAGAAAGTGGTACTGAAGAAAAGTTGGAAGCAGCAGAGATGAAGATGTTGAGGTTCTCTTTGGGAGTGACAAGAATGGAAAGGATCAAGAATGAGTCCATCAGACTCATCCATCTGTTAGATGACAATCCATGGTAGATGTTTTGGAGATAAAGTCAGAGAGGACTTGTTTTTGGATGTGTTCAGAAGAGAGATAGTGAATATATCTGTAGGAGGATGCTGAGGTTGAAACTGCCAGGCAGGAGGTCTAGAGGAAGACCAAAAGAAGAGATTAATGGATGTAGTGAGTTAAGTTGAAGTTAGTTGGTGTGAGAGAATAGGACGCAGAGGATAGGGTTAGATGGAGGCTGATGATTCACTGTGGCGACCCCACAGTCTGAAAGGGAACAGACAAAGAAGTAAACAACATGAGTTTCATGCCACATGAATATGCTGGTCTATAATTATGTGGTCTTCACATCTGGTTCTTCTTTCTCACTTTCAACACCTTGATCTCTTTCTCTCTCTCTTTCTGTTCTGTCAACCAAAAGTTAACAACAAGATAATTTGTAATTAATAAAAGGTATCCATGCAACTGGTCCATATTGATTCTTCTCTTTTTTTCCTTTTCCTTCTTTTTTTTTTGCTGTGGGCAATGCAGGGATGCAATGTCATTTTGACTCTAAATAACTTTTGTAACTATTCCATAACTACTTGTTCTTCTAAATTTCATCCCACTGGTGTGTGTTATGTACACGATGCTGCTACCTACTATATCTGAGTGAAACGTCATGCCATCTCGAATACTGAACATTAAACCATTAGCTAAACCTGTAATTTTCTTGATTGTGTCTCTAAACAGAATGCTAAAAATTATTGTATAAAATAATAATGATGCATAGGGGTGCTTGGGCACATTTAAAAAGGGCGTAAAATCGCTTACTGTATGTATCAAGCGTTGTTCAGATGTACATGGTTATGTTAAAAACAGGTTTTTCTTTTTTATTTTAACAAAAAATAATAAAAACACATAAAAACACAAAAACACACTGGAAAAGCATGCCATGTGAGCAGTCACGCTCTGATGTCAAAAACAGAAAAGATGCGCTTGTACCAACCAAAATCTGTTTACTTTCTCTTCGCCCATCAATACTGAACTAGGCCTCGGAAAGGGATGAAATGTGCTCTAAGTGGCTGTGACATGGTTGTTGGTGCCAGATGATTTGGCTGGCTTGAGTATTGGTTTTAAAATTTGGAATTGCATAAAAAAAGTAGATTTAAGAAAGGAAATGCCTTGTTGACGAGAGAGGTCAGAGCAGAACAGACTGGTTTAAGATGACACGAATGTTATGGTGGTACTGCAAACAACCACTCTTAAAATCCATGGTGAGCAGAAAAACATCTCAGAAACATCAAAACCCTGAGGCAGATGGCTTAGGATAGTAGAAGACCATATCATGTCAAGAACATGAATATGAGGTTACAGTGTGGAAATGCTCAGTTTAAAATAATAATAATAATAATAACAATAATAACAATAATAATAAACACGTCCCCAATTTTTTTAAGATATGTATTTTTGCATCGTTATTTATTAAATTTACATTTAGGCATTAGGGAGACACTCTTATCCAGAGCGACTTATAAAAAGTAATTATTACACACCCTCCATTTTATTGCAAAGAACAGCTTATTGAGTAAGAGATTATGTACCCAGTATTCAAGAAATAGTTTTTATTAAAGTGTACAGATTAAAGAAAATAAATATATAAAGCTTATATAATAACCATTAAGTTAAGCATGAACAAATTTTTCACACTACCAATTATTTGTCTGCAGCTTAAACTGCAACATACTGCTTTGAATAATATCCTCAAACCCTATAATTGTTTTGCTATAATGAACTGCCACATCACAAAATAGCAGCCTGTTCTCCACAGTCATCCACGAGGGCATTTTCCATTTTAGCAAGGCAGGAAGCCACAATTTGTGAAGAGAAAACATTAATTTGTATGACAGGAAGGGGGATCATTTGGGGTAATTGTCTCAGCAGGACTGAATACCATCGACCAAAACTCGTCTCTGTTCCCATACTCCGTCGCCTCTTTATGCTCTGCCTGTCTTTCTCTGGAGCTCTACCTGTCTGAGTGATTAAAAAACTTTAACTCCCCACATTAAAGGAGCTGGGTAACTGTGAGCACGTGTAAGCGGTCTCGAGCGCCCAGGTGTCCAGGCTGGCTAAATGCACCATCACGTGTATGGATCCCAGCAGGAGTGCTATAACTCACTGTTTCAGCCACCCTGGCTGTTAAACACTCACCAACACATTTGGCAGATCGAGGTGCTTCAGTCGCAGGGCTCGAGAGCCTTCTACTAAATTGCACATGGTGCTAAATCAGCTTCAGGTCTGCCAGCTGTGGCATAGGTAACACTTTTCCATTTATTACAAATTCCATTCAGTGTCAGCCTTTGTTTCACATAACAGAAGCTGAGTTCCATAAAGCTTTTAATAGAAATTATTATTATTATTATTATCAAATTCAACATAGTATCAATTTGCCTATTCAGTTTGATCGATTCTGCTGAAGACCAGGTAGTTCTGACTCTTGTTGGTTCTGCATAATTGTTGCTGTAATTCTTCTCCGTGCTCATTTTCAAACCCTGTTTGATGCTGATTCATAATATTGCAACCTGCTGTTAAAAGGATTCTATAGATACTATAGATAAGATGATTTTTTTTCTTTTGAAATTATTTGAATCATAATATGGTGTTGCAGATGTGATTCAAGTTTGATATTGTACAATTAAAACAATGTATGACTACAGAATACCCCCCCCCCCCATTTTCTGGCATTGGTTTAGTTGAATATGTAAAAAAACAAAAACAAATATGGGAGTAATAATAGGATTTTCTTGCAAGTTATCTCTCAATTTTTATGGACCAGACACTGAGTGTTTATGGGAATGACTTCAGTGGGCACCTTGTCAGAATCGTCATGTCACGGACATACATTACAGCCTTCTTTAAAATGTTAGCAACATTTAAAGGTTTTACTGTGGCTGAGAGTCTCATCACTGTGCTATGCTTGAAGTCCCAGTTAGACTTGAACACCCCTTATATTTCTCAAAAACATGACATCTTCAGGTAAAAGAGTAACTAGGATTATAATTTTTTATTCATGTTTTAATGTTAGGTGCCAATCAGTGTGTCTCTCGTTAACTCTCTATGTGTTTTTGAATGTTGCCATGTGTTACCCTTGTTTGGGCTGTTAGGAACAGCATGTTTCATGTTCCACAAAATGTACTATTTCAGGTCGACAGTGCTTAAATTAGTATAACTTAGCTAAACTTAACTTAGCTGCAAAAATATAAAGGTGCTGGTGTTACATGATACATATTGCCAAACTAAACGATGCATATTGTGCAGTTTTGTGATTGTGGTATTGATATTTTTTCCCATCATTACTGGCTAACTTGCTACTTGAAAGCATTGTGACCTTTACCTAGCTTCATGCCTAGCTAGTAAAAAGGTAATTGATAGTGATATCAATCATGTATAACCATTTAGCTTCTTTCACTTAAACAGTTTTTTAAAACATTTAATTGACAAGTTCTTATAATTTCATAGTTAAACAAATTCCCGTCTCTGTGTGCATGGTGTTTGCATGTTCTCTCTCCGTGCTTGGTGGGTTTCCTCTGGGTACTCTGGTTTCCTCCCACAGTCCAAAGATATGCAGGTTAGGCTAAATGACGCTCCCAAAATGCCCAGTAGTGTGTGGATGAGTGTGTGTGTGTGTGTGTGTGTGTGCCCTGTGATGGATTGGCACCCTGTCCAGGGTGTACCCTGCCTCGTGCCCTAAGCCTCCTGGGATAGACTCCAGGCCCCTCGCAACCCTGAATACAGGATAAAGCGGTATAGAAGATGAGTGAGTGAGTTAAACAAATAATTTTTGCTAACTCGACCAAGTTACTTATTTAGCTAGTTTCATGACATTAATAAACGCTCAAGTCAACTCATTTAGATGTAAGTATGATTGAATATGATCTACGTCGTTTCTAGGAAAAAAAAAATTTTTAAGTTGAGAGTATATCAGAATTATTTTTTCTATTGTAAAAGCTTTGCTAATCTTTCGATCGCCACAGGCTATATTTGACAGCTGTAAAGGTTTCTGAATCGCTGCTACAGTATAAAGCTGTACATCGACAAATTTTTGCAACAAAGTTAATTCATTAATTATTTTATTATTGCTATTATTTTCCAAGATGTAATAAAAGTAAGCTATGAAAAATATCAGTATGTATTGAATAGCTTTGAAAATTTACAAGGAACATGAAAAATAATTGACCAACTGGCAAAAATGGACCTCAAGCAGCTAAGCCTTCGATTTGGCAGCTGGTGAGATTAAGCTGGATTTTTAATCAGGAAGCTTAGTCATTTCATAACATTATCAAAAAATAAGCAGAAGATTTAATTCTTTCATCTTTAGTCTACTCTTTTTCCTGCTCAGGATCACTAGAAGAAGATGATGTGATATAATCTTTATAGCAAAATAGACATAGAATACTGAAAATGTCTACATCCCCAATTATCATTAGATTAGCTATAGAGCTAGACATATTAAAACTTACTGTAATCACATTTTCACAATATCATTGTTAAGAATGCCATATAATAACACAGAAATGTAGCAGTTTTGGGCTTTTCCATCTCCTAAATTTCCATCTCCTAAATTCATTTAACCTCCATTAACATAAAGTTCTATGCAACACAATCCTTATTGAGGTGTATTAAGGAAGGTTATTTAAAGCTGCAAGCCCCATGAGCCTGGTTGTTTACTGTCGGAAATTGACTTAATGCTCCTGCAAATGACAATATTGAGACCCAGGAGCTTTGCTGCACATCCAACTGCATAGATTTTACCCTAATGAGGGAGATGTTCATTTAAGACTGTGAATTTCGCTGAATGCATGACATTATTGTTTATGCTGAGACTAGTGGTGGACAGTAACAAAGTAAATGTAATCCATTACTGTACTAAAGTACTTTTTCAAGTATCTACGTATAATGGACTAAAGAATTCACATTTAGGGTGAAACTTTTACTCCACTGCATTTCAAAGTAAATTACTACTGACCTTTTGCATGCGACATTGTGACATTTGTTCGCCATGGTCCTGCCCACTTCTGGATGGCAAAATGAATGTTACTCCTGCTAATGTTATGTCATCTTAAATAACACTTTGTCTCCTTAGTAACTGCTTCTAAGTTGGAATTGGCTCTAAACCGTCTGTGTTATGTCTCACGGCTAGCTAACTTCTCACACAAGGCAGAATCCCAAATCCCTCTCTAACCACTGAACAAGGGCACCCTTAGTATGTGGAACAAAAGACTGTACACCCTACATAGTGCACTAGTTTTTCATTTTACCCTATTAGATAGTCACAACCACCTTTTATTAGAAAGCTTGCCAGAATTAGTTAACGTTACCTACATATCATTTTATAAAGTGTAAAGTATATCATGTTGCATTGCATCATCTTATTTGCAACATAATGACTGAATGAGCTAACGCTAACCAAATCCAGGAGACATCACATATTTGTACACCATCTGAGTTAATCACGTTAACTCAATCAAATGAAAATCAAATGTCTGCAAATTAATATGTATAAATATTATATTTGCAGACATTTGATATAAATCAAATGTCTGCAAATTAATATCATTATTACCTTTTTCATCCATTTATCATAAGTACAGTATATGAAAATAATCAGCGGAACAGAAGCTATCTGGGTCACAAAGCATCAGGTAATCCTGTAGGTAATCATCATGCAATCTTTCTGTTTTCTTTTTTCTCAGAAAGACACCTTGAATGTAATTATCAAGGAAATACATAGAAGCCTAAGGTCAGTCACAACAGTGCTGCAATCCACTATCCTGATGGACATCATGGTAGTCACGTGTCTGCAAAAGGTCATTATTTTCTACTCAACTACATTATGCATCAACTGCCATTCCTCCTTAATCATGAATAAGGTTGATATTGACGCACAGCAAACATGCCAATTACTTTATTTTGGGTGAATAACTTTGTTTGGTTGCATCTATTATATGTAACTACCTATGAAACACAGAACATTACTATTACAAAACCAGAACAACAACATACATTACTAACCCCCCCCCAAAAAATAGGTTAAAGTTTAATATACAAATATAACTTGCCCCTTTAACACCCTTGGCTTAATTGGAATAAAATTTATAAGTTATAAGTTATGCAACAGAGCAAAAAGTTATGCAACTCATTTACTCTCAAGTACTATTCAGTTCAATTAAATTTTATTTATATAGCACTTTTAACAATGGTCATTGTCTCAAAGCAGCTTCACAAAAATTAAAAGAAAATTCATGGAAGTGTGTATGTGTGAGAAAAATGTGTCTAGATAATAATAAGATTGTCCCTGATGAGTGAGCCAAGTATGAAGGCAACAGTGACAAGGAAAAACGTTGTTCATGCTACTCCGGGCTCACAGGTCCTCGGGTTACTTTGCTGTAACCCTGTTCCCTGAAAAAGCGGGAACGAGATGCTGCGTGAAAACGCTATGGGAACATC
>JAQMYJ010000018.1:15415006-15458203 GCA_030014305.1 Clarias laeviceps | reverse complement strand
CCCCCCCCCCCCCCCCCCCCCCCCCCCCGCCCGGGGTGGTATATTACATGCACAGTGAGTGTTAAATATCCGGGTACAAGGCCTGAAAGACAAATACAAATGTTTGTCCAAGTCTAGTTAGTAATGAAGTTATAAATAAAAGTGACTAAAAAATAATAATGAAATAATGAAATTGAAACAAACTGGTGTATATTTGATTGTACATTTCTCAAACTCTATGACTCTGCAAAAGTTCATCTAATAGGTGAAAACTAGTGGGTGTTTTAATAAAAACCAATACAGCAGATAAATCAAAGTCTCCCTGTTTAAAAATAGAAAAGAAAAAAGCAGAGTCTGAGTAGATACCAGGAGCCAAAATAACCCTGTAAAAAAAAAAAAAAAAAAAAAATTCCGGTACAAACTGGCAGCTGTGCTTGACCGAATTATTGTGTAAAAATATGATAGAATAGTAAACTACTTTACAAAACAACTTGTAATATTTAGCATTTAAACAGCTGTAATTTTACAATTCCTGGAGAAATTGTGTAGTAAGGATGCAATGGCGCATCACGTTTCTTGATGAAAATGGCTTGTTTCTAGCCCGTACCTCATACGGTTACAAATATATGAATTTGTATACTGTCCGAGATTTCACTGTGTGATTGAGTGTGTGTGTGTGTGTGTGTGTGTGTGTGTGTGTGTGTGTGTGTGTGTGAGTCGAGGGGACTTGGTTTTGGCACTTGCTGCAGCCTCCCCTCTCCATTACATGCGAAACTCAGAGGCACAGAGAATGCACTGTATCCAGCTTTTACTTTAAAACCAATGGAAATCCTTTAATACCTTTACTTATATTAGAGGAACTGTAGATAATAGAACTTCTTGGATTGTTTGAGAAATCAGGCTTTCAAGTTGCACGTTGTACGTCGCCATGTTTCATGTGCATTCTAAAAATTGAGTACAAGATACAGTAGCAGTCCAGTGTGCTCCAAAACTTTTTTTTTTTTTTTTGGTAATGTGTGTCCACTCTACAGTACAAACCGCATTAAATGGTCTGCGGAGTGATTTCGCACTAAAGTCATGGTCATTTTTGAAGTGGTGAATTGTTATGGATCAACCTTTGATTTTATTTATTTTTATTTTTATCACAAATAGTAGAGCCCTTGGAATTGCTGTTTGTCTTTTCTGCTCGGCCAAAAAACTTGCGAGCTGCAGTAGGAGCCAGGAGACAAAGTGGTTCAGCAAGGAACTAGTGATGGGTCATTCATGAACGATTCGTTCTTTTTAAACAAATCTTTAACGTGACTCAGAAGAACGAGTCGTCTCGTAGAGTGATTTATTAATTTTCTACTAGCCGCGCATGCGCAAAGCATTGCAAAACCTCCGTAGGTTATGTACAGGAAACAGAATTGAGCGATTCTTTCTCAATGACTCTTCTACTCCGAATCGTTCGTCCTTTTGTCACGTGACTCCCAAAGACGCTATGTAGTGCAGTACACAGGAAACAGAATTGAATGGTTCTCAACGAGTCTTTAAGTCCCGAGTCGTTCGTTCTTTTGTTTTGTGACTCCCATAGACCCTATGCAGTGCCATAGATTAAAAAGAACGAACGACTCAGACTGGAAGATATGAGAGGTGAGCTGCTCATTCTGTTTATTATAATATGTCCTTAGCTGCATTGTAATATTTTACTGGAACTACTGGAACTATAGCCAATAGCAAATTTGTGCATGTAGATGTATTGGGGCTCTGTGTATTGTAAATGTAACATTTTATTTAATTTCTGATCAAAAGAACGAAATGAACTAAAAGGCTCAAAAACGAGAAAAAGGCTGATAAACGAGATTCAAAGAACCGAGTCACTAAAATGATTCAAACTTCCCATCACTACAAGGGGAACAACAGGTCTTCATAAGAGTCCATTATGGTCAGGAAGCTATGTTGAGCTAGTACACCATCTTTGACAGTTGGTAAATTATTTTCCAGCTTTTTCATTATTTGACTAAACTAATCAAAACGGTTCCGAGTTGTAAATTTGCTTACTGTGTTATTTCCATAAAAACACTCATCTACTGTATGATTTTAGAATATATTTCTAAATACCAGGTTTACGACCTTTGTTTGGATTTTAGCAGCTGATCAGATTAATCTGGATTTTTCAGCAATACTCAGAAACACGAGACACACATAACCTACCCTAAACAAAACAAGCAAACAGAATGCATTGTCAAGAAAGGCAAATAATTAAGTTTTTGTTATACTGTATAGACTTTGTTATTTAAATGGAACTCAAAGAAGTAAAAAAAATTGAACTTGAATGGCATTTGTAATTTACTAATTGTCAGCAGGGACAGGGTCTTGAATGGACATCATGTAATATGATTGTAGACTAAGGATCATGGAAGTTGCAGTCTGCAACATCTGGAGTGACAGTGGCAGCCATTTTGAGCACCATGGCGCAAAATAAAGAGTGTTGCGACATGAGATGGTTGGAGATGTGCTGAATATGTAAATATATAGGAAGATAGTGAGAAAGGAAGTCAATCAGATGTATTTCTTTCTACCAAACTCATGGGCGGAGTTTGACATTTGCACTAGGGAGGTCAAACTTTAAAACCGACAGCTTTACACAATCCTATGCAATGCAAACTACTGCATGGAACAGTACAGTAGCAGCAGATAATAGTGACAAGCCATAAAGCCAAACAACACTGTGAACCAATGAACTTTCTAATCACTATGTACAATATCACACATAGGCTGATGCAGGGTATTTCTCTTTTACACGAGTGCAAACAATGGAAGCACATAGCACACAGAAAATGCTCAGCAGCAGGTTCGCCTGTTGTTACAATAAGCCTGTAATAGATATACTACTATATAATTAAATAACCCTGTCTTACCTAGAAGTAAACACTTTCTTTGTGTCCTGCAGTTTTGTAATGAATGAATTTGTGATTACTCAGGTTATGTGACATTTTGTGAGTCCCAACATGCCACTCACATGACCTGAGTGATAAAATGACTTTATTAATAAACAATAAATTAAATGAAATGGATTTCTTACAATCATTTTTAGTCTATTGCACTGAATGATTAAATCTTTCAGTGCTAACTTGTGACATATATTAATCGATTTCTATACGAATGTCACTAAAACAAGTCCAAACTGAATTTTAATACCATAAAAAAAAAAAGGCTGATGAAGATAAATGTTGATGGTAATTGGTACGGAGAGCATCCCTAACAGTCAGTGATACTACTACACAGAACATGTTACAATGACAATGATGATTACAAATTTAACAAGAAAGGAAAGAAAGATGATTCATTAACAATGTTAATGTTGAATGTTTAGATGTTTTAAACAATCCCCATTCATTGCAAGTGTAAACGCATTAATTTCCCCAGCTGTAATGTCCCAGTAATGTCCCGTAAAGGTCCCAGTTTCAAACCTCACGACCACCAAGTTGCCACTTTTGAGCCGTTGAGCAAGGCCCTTAACCCTCAACTGCTCAGATGTATAATGAGATAAAAATGTAGGTCACGCTGCATGTCTGCTATTTCATAACATTTGTCATTGCCAGGCAATGAATCCAAAGCAGACTGGGGATTCAAGATGTGCTCTTCAAGGTATTTTTGTTCAAGAAGCACAAAAAAACAGGCAACGTTGAGGCAGATGCAGTGGTTGGCCGAGATGAAAGACACATCATGCTTACTTTACTTCGATATTGGAAGATGTCCAGTAGTGCCATCAGCAAAGAACTGGTGGAAGCCAATGGGACCCAGGTACACCCACCTACTGTCCAGAGAGGTCTATCCGGAAGTAGTGTTCATGGAAAATTTGTGTCCTAGAAGCCATACTTTTGATATGGAAATAAGGCAAAGTGAGTCAACTATGCATGGAAATATAGGTCTTAAATATAGGATTAAGTGGTCAAAATCCGAAACATATGTGTGTGTGCAATGACTAGTAGTTGCTAAACTCCAAGGCTAGGTAAGGTCATTTGTTCCCACTCACCTACAGTAGCAATGCCTGCATACTTTTTTTCCTCAGCAAGCCAGCATTGTTTGCAGTGCTATTTGAGTCTTATGATTAATAAGTTTTATCAAGTTACTAGCAGTTCTATCTCGTCACGATATTTTCACATAGCAGTCTGCTTTGCTTTGAGTCTCAGTGTGAATTGTTGTGAAATACGTCCAGATTGCTGTCATTCCTTGCCATCCTTTTATTAGTGTGACAACATCCATCACATATCACTCCATAATGGATGTGGGAATCAAAACATTAGCATACTAGTATGAATACATAAAAATCTTATCGGATGGTGATCCAATAACAGTATCGATAGTAATAAATCCATAATAATTAGAAGCAATGGATGATGACTGTGTGCGATTAGTGTAACAAGCCTTAGACACGTTACTCAGATAAGAACGGGGCCAAGTATGTGCAAGGCCAACAGACACCAACAGCGTTCTCCAGCTGTTCCGGCAGCATCAGCTGATGAACAACATTGCACGCAACTCTAAGATTCAGTAAAATAAGATTCTTAAGAGGACAGAATCTGTACTAATGAAGAGGTCATTACGGACTCTGATACATGCTGTTTCCATGCTGTTTCTTCCTGAAGCCAATTTGGAAAAGATCTTGTAACTTGTGTAATAAAATGTAGTGTTGAAAGTTGGAGCTGGGGTGAAAACAACATATTCAGTAATTACCCCAGGAAGCAGATACTGTATTACTGACAGGTCGTTATTTGGAAAGGAAGTCTATGTTAAAGTCTGCTTTTTAAAAAAAAAAATTTCTTGGAAAGGATATAGACATGATTTAGCCAATGTTGGAAGTAGGGTCAAGCTGACAGATGGAAGCGAATGAGGCACACAGCAGTGATAATTATAATGACACAAAAGTCATTGGCAAAGTTGAGCAAGGCAACATGAAAAAAGCTGGAAATCAGAGAAAATCAACATGCCATAACCAAGAGCATAACCTATAGTAGAAATACAGTTATGAGCAAAAATATTAAGAGAAAAGTGAAATTCTCAAATCTTTAAAATAAAGACAATCAGTAAATACTGTACATAAGACGTTTTCTTGACTGCTATCTCCTGCTTCACTATTGTCCAATAGGTTTAGGTCTGGAGATAACCCAGGCCATGGCTCCAGCTGAATACTATTGTTGCATAGCCAGTCTTTACACTTATTCAGTTAATTAGGACAACTCTTTAGCCAGATAGACTAGAACTAATTAATGAAGTCACCTGTTTTGTGTACAGAGAGGACTATAATACATGGTAAAGGGGTAGCTCAGTGGTTAAGGCATTCGACTACAGTTCGGAAGGTTCCAGTTTCAAATCTCAGGACCACCAAGTTGTTCCTGTTGGGCCCTTGAGCAAGGCCCTTAACCCTAGCTCATATGTACAATGAGATAAACATGCAAGTTGCTCTGGATAAGGATTATAATGCGTAAATGGTACATGTTGTCTTAATACTTTTGGCCTCCACTGTACAGTGTGATAAATTAATAACAAGACACTTGTGAAATATGCTACAGTATGTTTATATGGACAATATTTCTTCAATGTAAGTGAAATCATTCCAGTTTGAGATTCCAGTTTAACTGTGTACATGGACTCTGATTTGACAGCATGGGCATTTACTGTAGTACGTGCTCAAAGCATTTAATCAGACTTGTGTCTGCTGTGAAGCATTTAATCTGTCAGAAATATGAAGATGACAAAAGAAAAATTTTACAATAATTGAGTCTAATCTGTAATTACGTATATGCTTTACTATTTGTGAAAAGTAAAGACTAACGTGTGAGGGAGAGTAATCAGTAACAGAAGCAAAATATTCTTCCTGGAAACCCATGTGACCTAATGTTTCCCCCGCGTTTGGCAAACATGTGCATAAAGATTTGTTTTTCGAGAAACGATCAGATTAACTGTTTACATGGACAATATTTACCTACGGTAGGATTATCAATGATTTACACAACCCCTCGCATTTCCATCGAAAAAATTCATTCCAATCAGACTGGATCAGGTCAGACTGTTCTGACTGAGGTGGTGGGATTTTCTATTTCAATTGGGCTTTTAATAAACGTAAATCTACCTAGAGTACAGACACTACAGCGAACTACAGAAAATTAATTAATTTAATTATTAATTAAAATATCATTAAAAGATATTTATTTCAGGAATTAATATCAAAAAGTGAAACCCATATACTACATAGATTCATTACACACAGACTGGCATATATGTCAAGAGTTTTTTTTTTTTTTTTTGATGATTATGGCTTACAGCTAATTAATCCCCAAAATATAATATCTCAGAAAATTTGAATATTGAGAAACATTTTTAACCACAGAAATGTTGATCTACTAAAAAAGTATGTACTGTACAACACTCAATACTTGGTCAGGGCTCCCGTTACATGAATTATTGTGGCAATGCTGCATGGCATGGAGGCAATCAGGCTGTGGCACTGCTGAGGTGTTATGGAAGCCCATGGTTGCTCTGATAGCGGCCTTCAGCTCTTCTGCATTGCTGAGTCTGGTGTCTCTTCACAATACCCCATAGATTCTATATGGAGTTTTGGTCGGGCGAGCTTGCTGGCCAACAAGCACAGGGATACCATAGTCCTTAAACCAGTATTAGTACTTTTGGCAGTGTGAGAAGATGCGAAGTCCTGCAGGAAAATAAAATCACTGTCTCCATAAAGCTGGTCAGCAGAGGGAAGCATGGAGTGCTCTAAAAGTTCCCAGATGACGGCTGCGCTGACCTTGGACCTGATAAAACACAGAGGACCAACACCAGCAGATGACATGGCTCCCTCAACCACCACTAACCTGTGCAAACTTTACACTGGACCTCAAGCAACTTGGATTCTGTGTGTCTCTCTTCCCTTCCTTCAGTCTCTGGGACCTTGATTTCCAAATGAAATTCAAAATTTACTCTCATCTGAAAAGCGGTCTTTGGCCCACTGAGCAACACCCCAGTCCTTTTTTGTCCTTGCCCAGGTAAGCCCAGGTAAGATGCCTCTGATGTTGTTTCTGGTTAAAGAGTGGCTTGACACAAGGAATGCAACAGTTGTAGCCCATGTCCTGGATACATGAATAGGTGAAACTCAAAAAATTTGAATATTGTGCAAAAGTTCATTTATTTCAGTAATGCAACTTAAAAGGTGAAACTAATATATGAGATAGACTCATTACATGCGAAGCAAGATAGTTCAAGCCATGATTGAGATGATTATGGCCTACAGCTCATGAAAACACCAAAGAAAATTAGAATATTGTGAAACGGTTCAATATTCTAGGTTCAAAGTGTCCCACTCTAATCAGCTAATTAAGCCATAACACCTGCAAAGGGTTCCTGAGCCTTTAAAAGGTCTCTCAGTCTGGTTCAGTAGGAAGCACAATCATGTGAATGACTGCTGACCTGACAGTTGTGCAGAAAACCATCATTGACATCCTTCATAAGGAGGGAAAGCTTTAAAAAATAATTGCAAAAGAAGTTAATAGAAAGTTATGTGGAAGGGAAAAGTGTGGAAGAAAAAGGTGCACAAGCAGCCTGGAGAGGATTGTCAGGAAAAGGCCATTCAAAAGTGTTGGGGACTTTCACAAGGAGTGGACTGAGGCTGGAGTCAATGTGCATCAAGAGCCACCCCACACTGACGGATCCTGGACATGGGCTTCAAATGTCATTTTCCTCTTGTCAAGCCGCTCCTGAACAACAAACTTTTTCGCCTGTATGTCTGTGCTTGGTGGCTCTTGAAGCACTGACTCCACCTGCAGATCATTTCTTGTGAATCTCCCCTAAATTCTTGAATAAGCTTATTCTTGTTTATAACAACAGGAATAACTGAATCCTTGAGAGGTTGAGCCCATTCAAGAATTTGGGGGAGATTCACAAGAAATTTACTTAAGAAATTCACTGACAAGTGGAGTCAGTGCTTCAACACAGTTAGCCAAAAAATTTATATACACTTGTATATATATTTGAATGCTTAATTTATTGCTATATGTTATATATTGATATACAGTATATGATACTATTATGATAATGTTATTAATATAATAATTATAATATATATATATATTAAAATATTATAATAATATAAAATACCTCTTACTATTTCTCTTTTCCTGAAGTGTGTTTGATTAAATGTTATTAATCTCAGCTTTTTGTCCAAAAAAAAAAAAACACTAAATGGTTAGTCATCGCTCTCAATGCACATTAAAGCTCTGGATTCCATAAGGCTTTTTAGTTTTATATTAGCTGTGTGATTTTTCAAGCATTGATGACAGTGAGAATGATTCTGAGCCCTAATTGCATTTTTATGATGTATGAAATATGCAACAGGTATCCTGAGATAATGAACGGAACATTAATCATCGCGGAACAAATTGTGGATATGTGATAAGTGTTGTGATAAGTCTCTACCCTGTTCTGTCTGTGATTAATGAGTACCAAATAATCATTATGTATGCTCACACACCGGCTTGCGCTATGATTTATGATTGATGAAAACAAACAGGGCAGGTTATTTCTGGATAAAGGCAGATACCCAGTGTGCTTACAGGAGAAACATGGGTGAGAGAAGTAGGTTTACAGAACCTGCCTCCCTGGTGATAAAGTCATTCTTCTGATAGTAAAATAACATGGAACAAACTCCCTACTCAAATAAGCAAACACACATGGCAAACACTCAGTCCATGCACATGGAATAAATATAAAGTGACTGCCACAGAGAGTCACATAGACAGAAGAGCTACAATAACAGTAAGCGAGAAACAAACATTATACTTCTTTCTCTTGACACCAGTCCTGTTACGGATGTCTAGCTGGGGATGTGATGACTCCACATGTCTCTATATTTACACAGTAAAAACATTTGTACCTATCTGCCACCTGTCAGTGTTTGCAGAATGCAAAGACGGTCACATGGAACTGTCAATTGGATGAAAGCCTCAGTCACATTGTAATTAACGGCTCTATTCACTAACATTCTGTGATTTCAGAAGAAGACAAATGGACATCCGGAGTGGAGGATTGCTAGTTTGCTAATGCAATGATTTGTAGATGTGTTCCACTCTTTTAATTAATTCATTAATTAAAAAAAAAATCTTTGTTGAGAAACCCCGCAAACAATCTTCTAACAAACCAGGTGCCTCATTTTTACAAAGAGATTTGATGTATTTTATGCTGTGTTCGAAGTGGCAGAAAAATTGGATTGAACTGGTCACTGATGTGAAAATGTTCTTATACATAAATACAAATAACAAAAACAAAGGAAAGTTGTAGGCACAACTGTTTTTAGGATTCTTCCTCAAATTTATATATGAAATTATTTATGATAAATCAAACAATGTTCAACATGGACTCTCCTGGCTTACAGGCCTTGGTCCAGGTGTATCCAAAGTAGTTTTCTACATTCAGATGTATCCAAAGTAGCTTCTGAGGATATGGATCCTTACTGTAAATGTTTCTAAACACACAGCCATTTATAGGCCGACATGAACGTGACAAGCCAAATTTCCATCCATCCATCCAACCAGTGTGTATATCGCTTATGCTCTGTAGGGTCAGCAGGGAGCCTACAGGGAATTTGAGGCAGGGGTAAATCTTGGATGGGGTGCCAATCATACACTACAGGTAATTTAAAAATGACAATCAGCCTACAGCACATGTCTTTGGATTGTAGCTGGAAACCGGACTCCACCAAAGAAACCCACCAAAGATATGGAGAACATGGCCAGAGGCAAGAGTCCAACCCCCAACCCTGGAGGTGTGAAGCATGCCTTCTAAACAATAAAGAATTCATTTATTTATGTCTGCTCATACAGTGCTGACAGAAGACTTTCAGATCCCTTCAATTTTTCCACATTATGTTTTATTTCACACTCATCATCAAATAGATTCATAACCTTCAACACACAATACTCCTGGCCTCTCCAAAACATTCAAAGAGTTGTTTTGAAGTTCTGGTATGCTTCGGGTCATCGTCTAGTTAAAATGTAAACTGTCACCCCAGTCTGAGATCCCCAGGACTCTGGAGAAGGTTTCGACTCAGACTCTTAAGTATTCTCAATCAATTTGTCCCCCTCTCCAAGTCCTAGACACAGAAAACATCCCCACAGTATGATGCGGCACCACAGTGTTTCACTGTAGAGGTGGTTTTAATAAGGTGATGCACAGTGTTTCTCATGGTCTGACAATCCTTTCTGGAAAACTCTTAGGAGGCTGTCTCGTGTCTTTAGTGAGGAATTTCTTCTGTTTGACCGCTGCACTATAGCAGCCTGATTGATGGAATGCTGCAGTGATGGCTGTCCTTCCATAAGTCCCATCTCCACAAGGGATCTCAGGATCTCATTTATAGTTCTTGGTTACCTCTCTGACCGAGGCCCTTCATCCCTGATGATTCAGTTTGGCTGAGCAGCCAGATCTGAGAAAATTGTTAGTTGTTCCAAATCTCTTCCATTTGAGAATGACTGAGGCCACTGTCACTCTGGGCACTTTCACTCTCACTCTCTCATCATACTGTATATACTGCTTTATCCTGTATACAGGGTCACGCTTGGGGGGCTTAAGCCTATCCCAGGAGACTTGTAGAGTAGAGCCTAAATGTGGTGCCAATCCATCACAGGGCACACACACATACTCAATAACACACTACGGTAAATTGGGGAGTTCCAATTAGTCTAATCTGCATGTCTTTGGACTGCGGAGGGAAACCAAAATACCTGGGGGAAACCCCCCAAGCTCAGGGAGAACATACAAACTCCAAGCACACAGAAGCGTTAATCAAACCTGGGCGGGAAAAGAATTCGGACCCTGGAGGTGCAAGGCGACAGTGCTAACTACTAAGCCACTGCGCCACCTGGGCACTTTCACTACTGCAGAAATGTTCTTGTATCCTTCCCCACATACTGTACAATCCTGTCTCTCAGGTCTACAGATAATTCTCGAATTCATGGCTTTGTTTTCACTTTGACTCACACCATTTACTGTGAAATCTCATACAGTATAGACAGGTGTGTCTCTTTTCTTGTTATGTCCAATGCATTCAGTTTGGCACAGGTGGACTACCATCAAGTTGTATAAGAATCTCAAGGATGATTGATATGCACCAGAGCTCAATTGCAAGTGTCATAACAAAGGGAATACTTTACTATTTTATATAAATTAACAAATCATCCCAAGACATTTTTTAACCTTGTCATTGTGGAGTATTGTGTGTACAATGACGAGGATCTGAATCCATGTTTAGATGATTATGAATTTTGAAAGGGTCTGAAAACTATCTGTCTACACTGTATACTTGTTTGCCCATTCCCAGACATTATCAACCCTCACCTCAACTATCCCTTCTCAACTAAAGAAATTGGAACTCTAGAATTGATCGCACCCGAATTGATTGCCGTATTAATCACTCGTAACATGTACAGTAAAGTGATCTTCATCCACCTCCCAAAATGTTAGACACACAAACAGTTACACTTGTTCTGCTTGACACCGAACACATCTTTTAAAAAATTTACAGTCTAGATTCAAAAGTGTATGAGAATCTCTGGGCGAACAGCTTCTCCAGACACTAATTGGAGTCAGGCACTGCTCTCCTATAATAAAAAAAAAAGCACACAATGTCTGGTCCGGTTTGCTTTTCTTAAAAATTGTGTCTTCGTTGTAACCAATGCCCAAATCAAAACAAATTTCAGAGGCCATGGTGGACTGAGCATCGTAGTTTGTGGAAGGTTTGCTGCCTCGGTGCTGGACAGCTTGCAGTCATTAAATAAATTACCCATTAAAATTTGTAGCAAAGACATTTACAGGGAAATGTTGCTACCTGAGGGTTAATAGAAGCTGGGTGCTATAGAACAATGAAGCAGATCATAAACAATCTACAGAATTGTCTCAACCCATTTCTGTTGTTATGGCTTGACCTGAAAATGGCTGTTCATTAAAATAACCTTAGTAAATTTGAATTGAAATAGCCTGGTTGGGAGTAATGGTCCATCATTTCCTCCTCACTGTGAGTAAGTCTTATCAGGCGCAACAGAAACTGTCTGGGGTTGTGAATTATTAATCAATAACTTCAACTAAGACATAAAAACTATAACTGTGTGTCCGTGTGTTATTTGTTTAGGCAGAATGTGTTTAATATAGTGACATTTTACAAGCAATTAATTCAGAAATTCTTGCATTTCAAAAAGGTCAAAGTGTTATGTGTTTCTGACGATTCATTAACAGTTTAGGGAGGATGCTTTCCTGTTCCGCTATGACAGGGTACCCGTGCATACAGCCAACTGATGATCTGATGACGTTGTTGTGACAGGTCTGGACAGTCAGAGAAAAACTGATTATTCTGCCACATCATCACCTAGTATGAGTAAACCGCCTCCCTAATGGTCCACTAAAGTGAATCCGTGTTGCAAAAACTAGTGTGCATGGTAAGGGTAAGACCATACACACTCACTCATAATCTATACCACTTTATCTTGTATACAGGGTTTCTTCGGGCCTGGAGCCTATCCCAGGAGACTTAGGGCACACAGCGGGGTTCATTCTGAACAGGGTGCCAATCCATCGCAGGGCACATACGCACACTACAGCCAATTTGTGAACGATAATTAGTCTAATCTGCATGTCTTTGGACTGTAAGAGGAAACCAGAATACCCAGAGGAAACCGGGGGAGAGCATACAAAGTCCATGCACACAGACCCGAGGCAGGACTTGAACCCGGACCCTGGAGATGCAAGGCAACAGTGCTAACCACTAAGCCACCACCGCCTAGATGGATTCATTGTTTAAACATTGACCACTTCTGGTTCCTGTTGTTTTTTTTGTTTGACAAGGATAAACAAACATGAAAAACAAGAAAGCTGTCTATTGGAGAAACGGAAGACATTCTGAAGCCACTGCTTAAGCATTAGATATACTGTAGCCGATACAACAATTCGGAACATCCTGCAAAAATAAAGAAACCACTGCTGTACTACTAGCCAGACACTGGACAGAGGGAAGAGCGAAACAACAGCAGCAGACATTGTGAGAGCTGTGAAGATAAACCCTCAAAACAACAATCAGTGATGTCACCAATAACCTTCCATAGAGACGGGGTGGGTGAAGGTACTACTAATAATAACGATATAAAATTCACTCCAGCTGCTGTCACTGTTGCTAAGCAACCGGAGACAGACTAAAGACTAGTGCTAATTCTGGCTGATCATCAGTTTTACAAAGTCATGTGTAAACTAACTTGATATACAAGTTACAAAGTTGAAATACATTATAAACACAGCTAACATAAAACCATGTACAGTAGGCTACAGAGACTCTCCTCATCACAGTTCTAACGCTGACCCCAATGTACGTGAATACATAGAGTGCAAGGATAGATTGGTAATCCACATTTATTTATTTATTTATTTTTTATTTTTTATTTTTTTTCAAATTTTTACTTTCTTTCTATGATCCTGGGTTGCCCTGAGAGTTCCCAAAGCGACCAGCCTCAACCATTTTAAATCATTAGTTATTGTCCTTTTCTTTTTCAGAGAAAAAAAAATATTGTTAATTTCTGAGATTAAACTGTTTTTTTTTTCAGAACATTCCGTATTTCATTAACACTCTAGTGTGTAAGTTAGCATAGGGTATGCCTAATTAATTTTTATAATATTTGCTATAATGACAATAGAATATTGCCACCAGTATTGTTTTTCCTTTGCCCATAGCAGATGTCAATGTTATCTTTAAATGTCTAGGCAGGAGAGTTTACCTATGGCAGTATTCAGCAGCCATAGCAACAGTGTTTAATCCTCACAGTTTCCTGTTTTTTCCGGTCCTCCGTCATCATATCAAGTCAATAAAGCTCCACAGTTAGTCATTCACTTGCCACATGCTTAAAAGGCCACAGAGTTTAAAAACAGCAAACTCTAAATTGGGCTTTCATTTGGTACCGGAGAGGTGACGGATAATCCTGCTGTTTTTTTTTTTAGTTTTTTTTTTTTAAATTGAAAACAACTCTACCTGGTGGGCTATTTAGTAGGAGATGACAAGAGGGAAAACTGACAAAAGTGAACATTATTAATAAATTATTAATAGTGCTTTTTTCGGTTCATGCATCAGACACATCTGCGGGTCATGTCTAATGACGTGTCTGGTTTGGAGTCACTACTGTATGTACAGGTTCTTTTTTCAATCATCAATCTAATTTAAGAGGGAATTAAAAGAATTTTAAGACTGCAGATGATAATATACATGTTTCACAAAATACAGATAAAAGCATCATCTGGACACTGGTGCAAAGGAGCTTCCAAACCCTCATCCTAATACCATCATACATTATATTTGTAAAAAAATTCATAAATAAAAAATAGCAAAACAATGGCTTTTTGTAAAATCAGTCGCTAACATCTCACAGGAATAAGGGAAATACAACATCAACCAAAAACATTATCACCAGAATATCTAAATACATTGCAAACATTCTATTATACACTAAACATATTGTATGTAATGTGTTTTAGCGTAAAGCGATCTTTAAATTGCTAAACCTGATAGTTATAGTTTATATATTTTTTGTACATTTTCTAATTTATTACCATATTTTTTAAATTCCATAAGGCTGCTTTGTAGCAATGACCATTAAAAGTGCTATACAAATTAAATTGAATTAAATGGAAATAGGACCTATAAAACAAAATTCACTTTTTAGTCATTTTTAGACATTCACATGAGTCTTTAGTCTATGTAGACAAATGAATAAACAAAAAAGTGAGGGGAAACATTCAACAGACAAGCAAACAATTAAATTAATAAATGTTCACAATGCTGTGATGCTTTTACTGAAATTTATTTTTTTTTTTTAAAGAATCGACTTTAGGGTGGTACCATGTCAAGCTCTAACACGCTACATTAACACACCTTAATTTTTTTCCCCTACTTATTACAGTACACATGCTTACCTTTGTTAAACTATAATCTAAATAAATTTTTTATTCAATATCCTAGAATATTGGAGGAATTTGCTAAAGGATTTGCTAATACTTTTTTAAGTGAACAATGTGAAATGAATCTAATACAGTATGTCCTGGTTTTATCAGAACGTCTTGCAGAAATGTTGTTTTTCAGAAAAACAGCTATGGCACTGGCAGACAGCATACTGTACTCAGAGGAAAAGAGCAATTTTAGGGTCCGCATGATCCACGCTGCGAACAGAAGTGCTGTGAGGGAGGACATGCATGTGTGTTTGTCAGGTTGATTCATCGCCCGTCTGAGCGGACGAGTCACTCATTGTAAGTGCAGCGAGTACTCGATCAAGACCCTGGCGATCACACACTTAAGGCACATTCCGAGAAACGCCATTCATTTCCTCAAAACCATGCCCTGATCTTAACTCCAAAAAATTGTTTGTGTTTCGTCCCTACGTCATTTTATGGAAATACTAGTGCTGTGTAGAGATGAAAAGATTGTATTTTTACAATTAGACATTGGATTCATTGTATTTACCTCCCTCACCTTATACTGTACTGTTTATATACTGTAAGCAGATTATTCTGCACTGCGAAAATGCACTTCTGGTTAAATGCTAATTGTATTTTGTTGCCTTGTACCAACATGTGCAGTGACAATAAAGTTGTATCTAATCTAAGCGAATGTAAAAAGATACCCTCCCTCATTACTTAGCAGTATCTCATTTACATAGACACTGAAACGGCATATTTGATGGAGGGGTGAAATAAAGGGGGTCTGAGGTTTTAAAAGAAACTTTGGGGGAGCTCTGAGACCAGTATGAAAGAAGTAGTAAAATATGGACCCTGATGCGTGATAAGGCTTTACAGTACTGTATGTCGAGACAAGATAAGACCAGAGATGTAATACACATACCACTCAGGAATAACTTAAAAGATAGAGACATGACAATGAAACAAAAACAAAATGTACATATAATAGTAATTTATATGCAAAAACATACATCACTGATGATCACCTCTCTCTCTTGCTCTCTCTATTGAACTACATATGCTCTTCATGAGATACCAGTGATCTGATTCCTTCTGCTCACCTGAAGTGCCTGTCCTTTTGCCCAACAGTACTTCAGGTTGGAGTTCTCATCACTTAGAAACCACTCGCTGTTGCTGAGCCTCAGCCTAAAAATACATTCAGAACCCATGAAAATGGCTTTGGACTGCAATTGATCTGAACAATTTTGCCACAATAGCTTTGCACAGTTTTGCACTCATGTCTTTATCTTTCAACCACTGATACCTTCTACAACATATGTTAAAACTCTAATGAATTTCCCTGCTTACACAAATGCAAATGTTTGACTTTTAAGCACACAGCTATAAATTGGATTTATTCATAGTCTCAATTTCTGTGTCACCCAGATGAGCATGAATTCCCTTTCGAATCAAGTCCACTTTCTTGCACCATCACCACTAGAGATAAATTTATCATTTTTAAATTCAATCCAGAATTTATATTCAAGAGTCGTTCATGTCAAACTGGGATTTTTGATTGTGCAGCGTTATGAGAGTAAAATCTACGTTTATTTTTTTATATAATCCCCTGCTACACTAATGCGCTTATCCCAGCATTTTTTCACTTTTTTTTATCACTTTTGCATGGATACCATAAACATAGAAAGTTTTTTTTCAGTATGTGGGAGCCATGATTAGAATGGTCCGAATATGTGGAAATGGCTTGGAGCGAGGTCAGGACTGTACAGGGGATGTGGCAATAACTCCCAACCGAGCTCCTGTAATGTGCAAGTGGTGTTTGTGAATGATTGTGTGCATCTCTTCTACTTCAGGATCACTCGTTACACTCATTGAATGTTTATGGAAATAATAGCAGTGGGCGCAGAGACACCTCGGTCTAGATGTCATTCATGGACATACAACATTCTTTGAAATACTTGCATTCAAATGTTTTACTGCTGATAAGACTCTCATTACCGTATTGTACTTGAAGTTTTCTGTAGATTTTAATAATTTTTTTCCCTACTTTAATGAGAAATTTCATCAGAAGTCCTGGTTTGACGTGAACGCCCCTCATATTTCTGTACAGTGGCATATGAATGCCCTCCCTTACAAATTTAACAAATTTTCGCCTTAAGGATTTAAACTTTTCAAGAAATTATAAGCATATAAGAATTTTCGGCATATGAATGAACGAACCGAACCGAACAATGGTTGCAAGTACGGCTGCGAGATGTGAAAAACTTGTTTGTGTCAGTGGAAATTTAAATTTAGTGTATTTTATTTATTTTTCAATCAGCTGGAAAATTTGCAAATTCACAATAAAAATTTTCTCTTTAAGAACTCACCTCCAGAACAAATTCATGCGCAGAGGTTCCGCTGTATATGAAAATGTCCATCACTTAAATCACTACATAAACAAAACTAAATTTAATTGAGTGGGTGTAGCGCAGTTTGTACTGGGAGTCATCAAGATTTTTCGGACAAAAGTTAAAAAAACAAAAAAGATTTTATTTTTGTGAATGCATAAGATTATTCAAGGTGGATTATTGTTGTTTTTGTATAACCAACCAACGATGGTCAAAAGTCCATATTCACATGACGGCATGGGAAATGATATTCTCTTCCTATAGGGTTTAGTAAATGATAACACCTAGTGTGAAAATGGGAACATATTGTTATCGTTGCTGTGATTGTGGGTGTGCGTATCCAAAGCTCACAATGCAAACTGAAATCCATGGCTACACACGAACCCACAATCAGCACAGACAAGCACTTAGCAGTGAAGCTTGTGCAGAAAAGGCAGTCATCTGCACCGTGAAATGACTTTCTCTCTAGGCAATGAGGGGAATTTTGAGCTAGGACCTAATTCTGGTGGATAGATGGTGTGTGCATTAATTGGGGTTGAAGTAACACAGCGCTTAGTCCTTTCGACTCGCCCGTTTTTGTCTCTAATTAAAGTATTTCCTGTTCAGCACCCCACCACCTTCTAATGAGTATTCGCAGATGTTTACTTCTGCATGTTGCCATGACAACAACAACAACAAAAAAACGGAATCTCGCTCCATTTTTCATTAATTCCAGTCAGCTCTTATTATATTAAATCCGCGAACTTAGCGGACATTTCAAATTGGCCTTCTCTCGGGTCTTATCAGAGGCTTAGTTCTAAGACCTATTCATTTCTTTCTCAAAGCTCAAGCAAGGTGTTTCACAGGATAAACCATTTCTTTAAGATCGTCCCTAGAGTTAAAAAGATCTCAGTACCTTTTTTTCACGTTGATCAGATTAACTTCTCATGTGAAGTGAGAAATTTCACAAGGGTGACTAAAAATTCTCCCAAGAAGTCACGATTTAGCCCTAAAAGAAATCAGAGAATAAATCTATTCCTAACAAACCTTATTTACCGAAGTGTGGGGTATTAGCATTATCGAGAACCTCAGTAATTAAACTTCCTCTAATTTCAGGTTTAAATGTCTTTTGAAAGGGCAAAAGGAGGGGAAAAATCATGAAGTTTAAAGAACTTCATTTTACATGTCAGAATTCTCTCTCTTCCACTTCTTTTAAATCCTTATTGTACTTAAAATGTTAATTGTAAAGAATTTTACAGATAGCATTCACCAAGTATAGACTTAGTTTGCCTTTTACGTCACATCTGCCTTGAGGATGTAGCAATAACTCCCAGACGAGTGGGATTCTCATTCACGTTGTATGGCATTCTTTACAATGTTCGCACCATTCAAACGTGTTACTGTGGTGAAGTGTCTCATCACCACACTGTGCTTGAAGTCTTCTGTTAATGGCAATCTGTTTTAAGCCTTTATTCACGAATATTTTATAGCAGGTCCCGATTTGACTTGACCGCCCCAGCATTTTTACAAGTTCCTGTTATAAGCAGGTATATACTGTTGCTTCATCACTAGCCTTTATTTCTTTTCTCTCTTTCTTAAAGTTAATAAAGCTAAAAAATACCGGTTATCATGTAGTGAAAAAGCAGAATGTACAGAGTCCTCTTTCCTGAAATCTGCCATTATGAAAAACATATCAACCATTACAAAGTGCTTGAGACACTGGAGACTCATTTTGTGTTACTTCTTTGCTTAATAACATTTATGTGTTAATTATATACTATGGATATAGAATTGCACTTGGGACAATTATGGACTATCATTTAGTCCAATTCCTGTAAATTAGCTGTTGCTGTAGTAATAAAAATGTGGCACATGCTTATTGTTGCTGTAAAATAATAAACAAACAAACAAGTAAATAAATAAATAATCACCATCTTGTGAACATTTATTTTAATAAGAAAGACATAGGACTGAGCATACATCCTTGTGGAACTCCCATTCAGACTGAAGGTACAGTACCAATCTAACTATGTTGGACCTCCAGATGGTTTTTGATTCACACCCATTTAACCCCCCAACCAGATCGTTCAAAAGTCCCTGATTAGATGACACTCATATGATGAAAACTGAAATAGAGTAAAAATGAAGGTGATGTGTCAGGCTGAATATAATCATCTTTCTCACACTGTGTATTTTAGTTGAGCAGATCTGATTCATTCCATGGACTGACCTCAACAACATACACATAGCTGACAGAATAAGAAATGTGGAGGAACACACTTCCCAGTACTGGCCTCCCACACACAACTATATTTTGTGTAAATCAGTAAAAAGATGAACCTGCGTGGCTTTGTAAGAGAAAGTGAGAAAACAACAGGAAAATGATTGTGGAAGCTTCCACACAGAGTTTCTAGGGAATTAAAGTACTGTTCTATTGAAATATTTATGTTTTTTTTTTTTTTTCGAAAGGCAGGCAATGCTTTCATAAAAATGCACCATTGTCTTTTCATTGGACACCTTTGTGAAAGAAACTGTATCCCTTGATAACTCTTCATTTTGCAAAGACAAGATCGTGTTGCTGTGCCACAATCCTTTTCTAAGGTGCCAATTTAGGGAGTTTGGTGAGTCCAAATTGGAAATAAAACAGTCACAACTAGTTTTGCATGTTGCTATGGCAGCATCACAAACACATGTTTAGAGTTTGCTTATTGACTAGGCTGTAGAAAAAAAAAACGTGACACTTGCGTTCTTATTGTGTCCTCAGTACTTCCATATGCACACACAGCCATCAGGCATAATACATAATATAAATAGTGAAACTTATATAATAGTGTAAATGCTGGATATGATCTGTGTATACTGTATATAACTCACTAAATAATCAGCTGAAAAACAAAGCAAATAACTCCATCCTAAACTAAATTTGAATGCATGTTTTGTAGCACCTAATTATGTTCTGCTTCCTGATCTGAACAGACTCTCTAGAGGAAAATTTGCAAATGATGCAACACTCTGATCTGCTTAACAAAAATAAGAAAGTGAGAAGACTATAAACAAGGTTTGGAAAGTTACTGTTTATTGCATTCATAAACCAGGGTTTAAAACCAAAGCATTTTGACCCAGGAAATTTACTGAACCATGCAATCAAAGCAAAGTCTTTCATCTACCTTCTCAAAGGCTTCTCAGTAGTGGACACACACCAATCAAACCAGACATCCAAAGCTGCACCACTCGCCACTCCATGCTGAATAGAGGGACACAGCAAATGATTACCATGTCTGCTTTTCATTTCGATACAGTTCCCATGCTGTTCCACATCAAAGCAGACTATTTGGCTATAATACTTTGCATAGTCTTTGCTATATTTAATCCATTGTATGGACGATATCTTTTTACGGAATAAAGGATGTAGAGCATTTACGTTATTTATATACGAGGTACGTTCAAGTCAAATCAGGACTCGTGATGAAAGTCTTAGGTGCAGTAAAACATTTGAATGGTGCAAACATTTTAAAGAAGCCTACACAAGCCTGTTCACGGGCTAGTGATTGACATATCTGTTTCATGTCCACCTCTTCTGTCTGCTGCTGCCACATCTCACCAGCTTCCTGCCCATTATGCCCACTGACCCACACTTGAAATCGGCCACTTTTTCTTCACTCCATTTCTTGCTTTTCCTCTTCTTAATTCCCTGTTCACTCATCACTCAATCATCATCTCAAATTCAAATTTTATTTGTCACATACACAGTCATACACAGTACGATATACAGTGAAATGCTTTGACAACTGCTTGTGACCTTAAAATAAAAGACTATGAATAGTAAATAAATATGAAAAATAAAATAGAAGGTAAATTTAACTAAGAAAGAATAAAATTATATATAAAGTTTAAATAAAATAACTGTACAGTACAAAATACACAATATAGAAAATATATGAAAAAATATAGAACAATAAGAAAAACAGCTGTACAAAGTAGATATAGATTTTATGGAATTTTTGTGTGGGATGAAGAATCCATTTGATCCATCTATACCATTTGATCTTGCATTCAGGGTCGCGAGGGGCCTAGAGCCTATCCCAGGAGACTTAGGGCACGAGGCGGGGTACACGCTGGACAGGGTCCTAATTCATCGCAGGGCACACACATACACACACTCATACACACATTCACACACTACAGGCAATTTGGGAATGCCAATTAGTCTAATCTGCATGTCTTTGGAGTGTGGGAGGAAACAGGAGTACCCGGAGGAAAGCCACCAAACATGGGGAGAACCCAGACCCTGGAGGTGCTAGGTGACAGTGCTAACCTAATTCCCTGTTCCTCTTCTAAAATTTCCCTTTACTATTAAATAAAATACCCTATTTTAGTGGAGACCTCACTTTATGTGTGTCTGTGGTGCACCCAGAGTCAAGCTCTTACACTGTAAAATACCAAAAGGTTTCGCTAGCTAGTCTAGCTTGCTCCACTAGAGCATAATGATAGTAAACCATGTACTCTGTTATTGTAAAAAGAGTACATTAGCATGTTACATTCCACTTTTAAAGATAGTAAACCAGTGCTAGCATTGTTTCTTTTAAATTGATCATTTAAGATTTGTTATGTTGGTAATTGCTAGCTGTGCTCGACCAATTAGCATGTGATGACATTAGCGACCCTTTACATTAAATCAGGTATTAAGTCACATTTTTGATAAAGTTGATATGAGTTATGAACATTTTCATATTCCAGCTTTAATAAGTTCCATTTTGGTTCCGAGTTCAATACTGTGTCATGTCATACTGTATCAGTGCTCAGTGGTGGCTCAGTGTATCAAGGCTATGAGTTACTGATCAGAAGGTTGTCAGTTAAAGCCCTAGCTCTGCCAGGTTGCTGCTGTTGGGCCCTTGAGCAGGCCCTTAACCCTGTTTTCTCCAGGGGTGCTGTACAGTATAATGGCTGACCCTGTACTCTGACACCAGCCTCCTAATAAAGCTGGGATAAATAAAGAATTTCGCATTAATGTATATATGATGAATAAAGGCTGAACTTACATAAGTTATATGTTCGGTTCCTGGGACATGGCCACTGTGAATTTGTTTACGAGGAGGGCCTCAGAAAAAACATTGTAATCCTATTTATAGAATGTTTAAATGAAGATCCCATTTTGCCACCAGGTTTTACTTGTTATCCCAAAAAATAAGCACGGTTTTATAGCAACAACAACAACAAAAGAATTGCTTGACTAATTACCTTGGGTAATCATAAAAGTGCTTTAAAACAATGTGCAGGATTAAAACTTCTCAGTTCTGTCAAAGAATCAGGAAAATAAGGTATTTATCAATATTATTTGCCAAAATTAAAATTTTAACACATTTCACCTCCTGGACACTTGTGCAAAAATAATTCAGAACAACATGCTATTATTCATGTGATTATATGATGACTTTTTTACCATTTAAAATTAGAGTAAGGGGTATCTTTAGGATTCTAACAGTAACAGTGAAATTACTAGCAGACCACGAAAACAAATTTCACATTCATTAATATTCATTTCTCTGTTATCTTTTGATTTCTTGAAGCTTTTCTGCTATTACTAGGTACTGTAAAATGCATTTAAACATCACAAAGAGAATAGTACAGAACGTTCTTGAAGAAGAAATCCCCCAGAGAAGAGAAATGCTAGATGAGTAATCACAGACGGGTCAAAGCCTGAAGGCAACCATATGGCAAACCTTCTGGAATCCTGCGCTATAAGTACTGATCATTTGACAGCTCTGTAAGTCAATTCCTCCTTACCTGATTGTGCCTCAAATCTGAAACAATATTTTATACTTAACTAGCGCAACCCAATATTTATCCTTGTCATCGTAAGACAATGGTGCCTGAGTTGCTATAGCAACATTTGCCATTTGGTTTAGAAGAGTCAAAGCTACCAGGATCAGTAGTTTTTCGATCTCTTCATAACATTGTTACATAAAAAAATTGTCTTTCAAGACAAATGAGTCGAATGCATTAAATGGCCAAATTATCAAAGCATAATTATAACACTGCAAAAAAGGTCCCTAAATGAATTTTGTTTCTTTTATCTAGTTGATAATTACATAATTTCCTTTTATATGTTTTGCTTAAAATACCGCTATAGTGTACACAACTAGATTTTGGGCTGCTATGTGTTTAGAATTAACCTCATTAACCTTCATACCAAGGATAAAATCTGGTGCTTGAATTTGGTTCTATAATTCCTGATTACTTTATTTAAGCTAATGTCATCCAGATGAGAATGGGTTCCAGGTTAGGTCTGGTTGCTCTTATGATTCTGTATCGTCTCAGTGAGTTCTTGTTCTATTGCCACTGTCACATCTGACATGTTCCCAATGGATCTAAATCGACATTTAGACTAAATCGAAATTCAAGCCATTTCTAAGACATACAGTATGATAAAACATATGTATATTTTGGTTATTTCCACTGATATACTGCTGCATTTAATCTTTTTGCTCACTGTCCATCCATGTCCAAATAAAAAAATGTTGTCAGTTAACAACTAGTGAATACTGTGCTGAATAGATTTAATCCAGCAGTAGCTGGGAATCTCACTTTGAGTTACATTGTCATCACAGTTAACAGCATGAACCAGTTTAATTATTCATCCTTTCTATACCACTTATCCTGTACATGGTTGTTATAGGCTTAGGGCATAAGACAGGGTACACCCAGGATATGGAATGCCAGTCCATCACAGGACACAAATACAAGCAATTTGGAAACACCAATTAGCCTAATCTGCATGTATTTGGACTGCGAGAGGAAACCGGAGTACTTGGAGAAAACTCACCAAGCACAGGGAAAACATGTGGATTGGAACCCATGACCCTGGAGGTGTGAGGCCTCAGTAGTACAGTAACCCCTACACCACAGTGCTGCTTAGTCACCTTTCATTAATTTAAAAATCAAGATTTTGTTGATTGTTGATCTGTTGATTTTGTTGATTTAAAAAAGAATCCCTTATGAGTGGTGCATCATGAAAAAGTATTAATAAAATATGTTGTGTTTTCATATTTCTTTTTGACTATAATAAAATACAAGCCACACGTTTCTTTAATATTAGCATAGAATACTACAGTATTAGGTCAGGTTTGTTAGGGTAAAAACAAGAATTTGCAGAAAATGAAGTCCTCAGGTCTGAGTCCAGGAAACACTGTGTAAGAAAGTTATTACTCTCCAGCAAACCCGTAGTAAATCTTTGTCACTGCTGGTTTCGAAGATATATTGCAGGTTTCATGGGCTGGAGAAGAAGAATTGTTGCAGCCTTTGCCCTCAAGGATGTTAGGTCCTGCCATATTATAGAGAAGATCTGTTGAAAAGAGGCTACAAAATGTCTATATTACCAACTGGATGCCAAACTGGACTCTCTCTCTCTCTCTCTCTCTCTCTCTCTATATATATATATATATATTAGCCTTTGTTACCGTGGAAACCCCAGACGAACTCTGAGTCGTTAATGTATTATGTACAAGTGTAATGTTTATGCTCTCATATACAAATCTTACTTATACTGCAGCATGTAAACAACTGGCATTTAATTTCTAGTATTGTATATCATGTTAAAGTGTTATTATAGTAAATATGGTTAATTTACATACAGATAATACATTGTACATGTTTTTAGAAGCTAACTATTTATTCCAGGAAAGCCTCATTTAAGCTAAAAAACTTACTAAACTATACCAAATGTAATATTATTTCATTATACGTATGTACCTATATTTATTTTACCTGATCATATCCGCTTTTGGATTTCTTCCAAAAATGTAAGCACCAGTACTAGTTTATTTATTACTAGCGTTAGTACCCATCATTGATGGAAAAATACTTTGTATAAATAGTTAAAAGGTTGAAGCTAAAAATAAGTTGATCAACTTTATTGTAATCAGTGATATTATTTAAGGTTCATGTCTCCCTGCAACAAAGATGAACCCCTTAATTTTTTTTAAACTGTAATTTCACAAAATTTTGTTTGGTGTGAAAACATTATATGGCATTGGTTTCCACTGGATTAGTGGCAAATTTTTAGGAAATTGTACAGAATTTACTTCGTTCATGGCAAGATTTTGAATATACTGTCATTTCATAGAATCAATGGAGAGGCTACAGTATAGAAAAGTTTATGTTTATGCCTATGTTTCGCTAACTTGTACTTTGTTCCTTGTCAGCCAAATATACTCTCTGTTTGTTAATCAAAGTGTAATTAAAATGCGTGTTAAAATTCACTTACTGTATACCAGCGCTTTTATTTCAGAGGTAAAAATATTAACTAATACCTGCAAACATATTCAGTTTAGATTTTCTAATTACAGTAATATCTAGTGGTGCAGGTTTAGCTTATTAGTACCTTTTTTAAAGTAGATTATAAAATCCGGAACGTAACTGTTTAAAGTAACATCGATGTTACTCAACATTCTGATTTCACTTATGATGCAGATTAAACATCAGGCAGATATCTACGGTAAGCACTGCAAAAGTTTCATTTAATTCTTTAAGCCAGTTTTGTGTGATGCTGTGACATAATCCGGCTGGACAGACAAACATACATACATACAGAAAATTTTCTGAGACTGGTTTGGGGTCAGTGTATGAAATGGAAAATCATTAAAATATAAGCAATGTGCATTTGTTATATATAACAAAGTGCATCTTTGTAGGTGGCGCTCTAGACCAGACCAAGCTGACTGAAATACATTTTAGGCGCTTAATCCAACTGGCACATAACTGCTGTAAACCTTAGTTCTACTCAATATTTTGATTTTATTTATGGCGCAGGTGTAACTTCAGGCAAATACTTAAGTATTAATTAAATTCTGTTCATCCAGTTTTGTGTGACAAAATCTGGCTGGACAGACATACAGACACAAAAAGCCATTCTGACCAATACTGTATACAGACCAAACCTCTTTTATTTATATAGAAGAGCTAGGATGCTGAGGTAAATTTTGAGTTGTGTTGTATCTATTTAAAAACAATAGCAATTTTTAGGCGCTGTTGGGACGAATAATACACTAGAAACCAGAGCATTTTCATACTATTGTGACCTGTCTCTATGATATTTATGAGAAGCGGGAACTTTGCTAGTCATCTGACAGGAGGATGCTAATCAGGGCTACACCTGGACACATGAGCTAAAATGTGTTATTTTCATCTCTGTGTGTTGCCAAGTGCTATTTTGATCTGTAATAAAACACATGCGTGTGATAAGTCTGTGAGTGGGAGTGAGACATCTGTGCTGTGGTTCATTTAGTCTGTCTTAATTAGTTGATGAGTTGTTGACCTACTGTAGCCATGTAGTTAGCTAGCCACTGTTTGCCACAAGAGCGTGCTGGGGAGATCCAGCCAAAATTAACTTCAGATACTGTTTATATACTTGCACAGAAAAACTGTGATGAATAAGATATTAATAGCCAATCAATTAATCCAACAGATTCAATATCCTTGATGTTACATTGTCCATTGTATAATAACAATGAAATGGTTTTAAAGGTAGCATTAACAATTAGCATTAACAATTAAAATTAATGTATTTAAATGTTAAATTTATGTCTCTTATAGCAAGCGCCAGTTTCAATCTTTTGCTTTCTTACATTTTAATTGAAACCTTTATCCATACCATGTATGGATAAATCCACCATGAAAAATTCACCATGAACAATTTGCATACTAATTTATTTTGTAATGAATAAATTAGTACTGCTTTCATCTGCCTTTTGGTCAGTTTAAGCTTGGTTAATGGCTTTGAACATTACCCACAGTGGGAGTTTTTTCTTGCTTCATCTATGAAGATAGTGTTGCAGCAGCACTTAATTAGTCCTTTAATCTATACAGCTGTCTCACTGCCTCACCCGGACTCTCTGCTCAAACAGACCAACTTTAAATTTCATGTTAATGCTGTCAATAGCGGCTTCGTACGAGGCGTGTTCAAGTCGAACTGGGACTTGTGATGAAATTTCTCATGAATGAACGTGTAAAACCAACTGACATTTACAGGAGATTTCAAGCATAGCACTTCAATCACACACCAACTGCACATTACAGGAACTTGGCAGGGAGTTAATGCCACATCCTGACCTTGTTTCACACAATTTCACGTTTCGCTAATTAAGGAGTTCCTGGGAGGCCAGCATTTCAGACATGAAGCACGCAGTTTAATCGTGGCTCCAGTGTCCATTAGTGTAACAGGGAATTGTATAGAGAAATAAAGGTAATTTTTACTCTCATAACTGTATTCAATTAAAAGTCCCAGTTTGACCTGAACGCCGCTACTTCATTAAAACTTATTTAATGTTTTTGGGTGGAGCTAAGCCTTTGCTGTCACTGAGTACATAGCTCAAATATTTTAATATTCTGTATTGAAGGTGTTTCAGTATGGAATTTTACTTCAAAGGCAGTGAAGTGTTAGCTGATGGATATCTTGTAGTGATAATGAATATTCACCAAAGTTATGATTTTATGTGTATAAAAGACAATATGCATTTAACTTTACTTATTTACCCCAATTTTACTTCTTTACACAAATTAGAAAAATTTATTTACATAATATGCACAGAAAATCACATTTACTGAATTTACAATAAGCCATGCTCACTCTTAATATCAGTTTTTGAAAGTGCTTTAAATGTCTACATCAGAGGATACAAATACTGTTGCAATACATGAATACTTTTCAGAGTGTGTAGGTGAAAAAAAATGGGGGGCGAGAGATTTTCACCATCTACACAACTTTTATTGAATGAGGCACCAAAATAGACAGGTCAATAGCATGTTTCACTTTGGATTTGGATGACCAAAGTAAAATTGAAAAGGAGCAGTAAAAGGGAAACAGTTTCACGAAAAAAATAAGAGCTGGACAAAGGAAAAAAAAGTCACTGTTGAAATCTCGGCTTGAGGTAATAAATAAGAAAAGCCCACAATGACGAATGCATCCACTCAAAACCAGCAATATCCACCTTCAGGGTCAGAAAATATAGAAACACACACACAATATAACTCAGAGCTACAATATTACAGTACGTCTATTGGTAAATAAAAGTAGTCTCGATAATGCATCTGCACACTGTAATAAGGGAGGATGAAGTTTGCACACAGAGGTCTACGTCTTGACAGACAGAAGGACAGGCATCAAGTTCAGTGGATAGGCACTTCATATTTTATATTCGGCTCTAAACACAAGCGCCAGACAGTTTAATCTCAGCTACAGAAACACGGATACTGAAATGAATATCAATCGGATGTCCTCACTGAGTCCTTTCACTTCCATCAGAGCTCAGGGCCTTCTTTCAGCCATTTTAATTTGAGAGATTTCAAGCAGTCAGAAGTCATTCCCCCTCTTGTAATTGTACTTCTACTGTTCATATAGAGAATCGCAGGCACTGTCATTGAGGTAAAGCTAATAGGGAATCTAATGCCTGCAATTTGACTGTTGCAAATGAGTGCTCAAAATAGAGTTAGACATGTATGATTCGTTCCATCGATGCAAGAATTGTTTCAGCAGAAAACCAAGGAAATGGATTTTAAATGGTCTGGTCGCTCAACATTCTATAGAGTGTAATTATTGAGCTTTATGTAAAATACAGGCTAACAGTGAAAGACTTCTCTCTCTCTCTCTCTCTCTCTCTCCAACACCTCTAGCACCAAAGACACTCATTGCAGTTATAATGAGCAAGTTAAAATTATTTGTGGGTTTTTAATTTAAGAAAGAGTAAATAAACAAGTAAACAGCCCAGAAGTGCTATTCCCTACTGGATGACCATGAAGTCTAGCAACAGTGGCCTTAGCTTTCATTTGTCCTATACAGCGGAGACTTCTAAATGCTAATTAGATTACAGAGCTCTCAAGGCCCTGTAAATGAAAAATAAAAAAGCTTACAAGGACCTGTGGGCATTTTTGGCCCATTACACTGATGCTATTAAGATGATTTATAATAAGGAATTATAAGTGGCTCGACTGAAAAAAGTATAAATCCCAACTCCATAAAACAGTAAAATAAATATCGACACCATTTTATACAACTGTTAACCGTTAGCGGTTCTTTTACAGCCAGTGTGTTCGTCAAGTGGTACGAAAAAAACGTATGCATTTATCTGTGCAAGTTTGTCTCAGCTGTACATAGAAATTTCAACGAACATGCCAAGACATTTGTGCAAATACTCAAGGATACTGTAGGACCATCATACACATGTACAACATGGATATGCGGTTATATACAGCAGCAGGTGTTTAGTGTTGTACAGATAGTCCAATTAATGGCTTCCTGTTTTTCACGATATATCAGTCGACACGTGCAGTTTGTCTCGGTTGTAAGGCTGGAGGGTGCATTTCGTCCCACAAAAATAATTTAGTGAAAATAATCAGTATTATAACAAAGAGCCAAAGGGCATATACAGAAGAAGCATTCAACAAGAAGATCACTCACATGCTTCAGTGATAAGGTTGAGGAAAAAAAGGCATACATGGGAAGGCTGGCAGTACGTTGATAGGCAATACAAAAGTCTTCGTCACGCTTACATGTTTAGAACTTCAAACCAGATATGAAGCATGCATTTGCATTTGCCATTGTGGCACTTCAAAGCCACTTTGTACATGTGCACAGTGCAGAGCAGCTGTATCACCAGCTGTTCAGATGTTAGCTGGCTCCTACAGACCTGGGTTGCCAAAGTGAACCACAGACACACACACACTTTTGAAAGGACACTTACAGCGAGTTTTATGTACAGTACAAATACTGACACACCCTGTGCACACATACATACACACAGAAAATGTGCACAAACAGAACTCTTGTCAATAACACTCTCTCAGTGTTCAAACTGGAAAGGTCACCTTTTGCAGCAAGAAGAAGGAAAAAACAACACTATAGTGAACACTATGTTTACTCTGGTTTAAGTCCAGGCAGACTGTAGTTCCTTTTCCATGGAGTCTTTTGTATATGGCCCTAAAACCCAGGTAACAGATCTTTAAGGGGCACCTCCCTCTCCCCAAGCAGCGTGTCCCGTTTCAGACTGGTGCCTTTGTTTACCACCTTCATCTTTATCGCCAGGTTCTTGACCTGTGCAGCAGGCAAGGAATCAAAGAAGAAATCCTCATTGAAGACAGGATTGCGGCTGTTTTTGATGATGTTGCTTCTCTGCTTCTGAAGCTTGCCCGGGTTTAGGTAGAGAGCCACACAGCAGTTGATGCTCTTTACATCGACCTGCCTGTCGTAAAGGTCTTCAGCAGCAAGCACGCGCACCCGGAGCCGCGCCGCCTCTGTGTCGTAGTCTGTGCACATACGCAGCGTCCCCCCTTTGTGCAGTTTGACGGTGTGTTGGGTGAGGCGTTCAACATTGGCACCTGCTTTGCGGCCTCCGAATGCAGGTGACGGTGGACATCTAAAGCGCCGTGGGATGCTTGGGCTATTCTCCACTGAGCTGCAATCGTCTGTTGAAAGAGAGCTGTGGCGGGCAAATGAACGCTTAGCACGCGACACTTTGGCCTGGGTCTCATGGGTGAACATTCTGAGAAGCGAGGCCGACCTTGAAAGCAAGGGTGAGCTGAACGGCGATGACTCCGCTGAGGAGCATGTGTCACTCTCGCCTCCACTAAAATAGCGATATGGGTTGGAGTGTGAGGTATTGCAGTCACCTGGGTTGAGATGGTTGCTGTTGCTATGCGTCTTGCGCTGAGTATTTGGGGATGTAAGCGGACTGGTGGGGTCGCTGTGAAAAAGTGACTCCTTGCGCCGTGTGTGAGGGCTCTCCATCAACGTTGTAAAGCCATAAGAAGTCTGTGCTTTGGGTACATAGGGCAAGGACATGGCTGTTTGGGACTGAGGGTCAGCGTTGGTAGTGAGATCACCAACATCACCTGCTGTTAAGTCATCAGCACTCTCGATCTGAATAATGTGGCGGTTGGCAACCTTGAGCAGGTTTTTGGTGTCCCCAGTGAGTTTGCAGATGAGGCGAGGACTGCGTGAGCCACCCTGAGGCGTCTTGCAGCAGATGGTCTGCTCAGATGTGGAGGGGTGCAGCCCATTCTTGGGCTTCATCTCTGGAGTATCGGCCTCTGCTGGACAGCACACCAGCTTGGGTGGGATAAAGAAGTCGGGGATCTTATCAGGCGTGAGGACATTGCTGTGGGTCGGCCCTTTGGACTGATTGTCCCCCGAGTCGCGATGACGGAGCACGTTGCCTTCAACAGAACCACGGATCTTCTCCAGAAGCCACATATTCTCTTGAGAAGGAGTGATAGGCAGAACACAAACCCTGCATATGCACACAAGGGAAATAGCATAAAACTCAGTCATGAAGATGATGATTGCATTATTGGTTAATGACAGTACTTACACAATTCTTTTACATTGAAGTATCTCAAACACACTGTCCAACAACAGCAAGTCCATCTGACACCTACTCTGTTATTTACTTTGGCATGTTGTTATATACTAACACAAACTAGCTCCAGTTACTCCCACACTCCTGTGATCTATTCAGAAGCTCTGAAACTGGTGGAAAGTAAATGGTTTTGTTGTGAATTTTGTATGGTAACATCCACGAGGGATGTAGGACGCACTTGTTGCAGTGCGTCAGAATTTCTCTTACAGTATAATAAGTGTTACAATGAAGGATATCTAACATGTTTTTATACTACCACACATTTTTTCTTTTTTCATTTTGTTTGTTCACAGAAGATATTTTAACATTTTATGTATTATGTTTTTATGATTTGCAAGCAACAACAATAATTAGAAGCTGGATATCAAGCAGGTTAACTACTGTTGCACTATTTAGGATGATCTGTTGTTTGAAAAGGTAAAAGCTTTCCGGAGACACTTTTAAATGTTTAAATGTCGAGACAATCACTAGGCATGCTGAAATATTTTTGCTTTCAAGAGTCAATCTATTAATCTACTGTATCTTTATTTTGTTATTTATTTAGCCATGGGTTCAGGAAAGCTCTTGAAGAAAGTGCTATGGGTAATTGCTAAGAAATTCTTCAGGCTTTGGTTTTTGACAGTATGATTTATTTATTTATTTATTTGATTAATTGTTAATTGTTTCATACAGAAAGGTTTTGGAGGCATGACTAAGGGTTCGAATGGGAAATGAAATAACATGATAATACTGTCTGAAGCGTACAACAAAAAAAAAAAAGGTTCCTAGTAAACAGACAGTCAGATAAATGTCCATGCAGCAGTTAATTTCTGTGCCTCTGCTGGTATTTTGGCATTATCTACCTTTTAAAATAAATGGCTTCAGGTTCTTTTATTTTATTTCATTTAAACCAATAAAAGTGTCCTCAGGATCCAGTCTGTGAGACAAACCCTAACATTTTCTATTATTCTGATATTTCTACATAAACAGCAATATTAGATATTGGGCATAGCCTTCATACTTATTCTCTTCTTATTAACCATTATAAATTTTTTTTTATTTTTACCATTTATATTAACCATGGCAACAGCAAATGTCTCTCAGAAATAGTGGAAAAGGGTTTAATCTACTTAACTGTTTTAAAAAATATATTGTCAAAAACTAGAAACTATATAAATTTTGACATGTACAAAACATTTACAGTATATTTACATTTACAGTATATTGCACAAAATAGACCATGCACTTTTTTAAAGTTATGCATTATTAAATGCTTCTTCTGAAGTTATTATTACTCTATCATTGCGTTTGCATGCACGATTGTTACAGGGCTGATCTCTCTGCATGTAATCTAAAATCCTACCTGTTGAGCAGCTTCAGGGAACTTACTGCGAACTACTGCCGCGTCTGGTTTAAGCTATGACGAACCACAGGTGCCTGTGCGCGTGTCCTTGTCTCCATGCACGGCGCCTGTGTGCGGCGTGTTTATCCGGCGCACTGACTAACTGCCGCACCGCGCGCCGGCTCCGCGCTTTTATCTCTGCACAGACTACAGCGCGCGCGCTGAGCAGCCAATCGGAGCAGCGCGTGGGTGCGCGCGAGCTCTCCAGAAACGCGAGGAATTCACCTCAGCAGGTACTCAATCACAACAAGGCATTAGACAGAATGCACATGCGAGTGAAGCTCTAAAGTCAGAAAAAAAAGAAAAGAAAAGGAAAAAAAAATCAAAAACGTTCACCTACTGAGTTTTGGGTTTAAAAAAAAGGGGTTGTACATCACAATAACTAGTTTAAAGCTATATAAAATATAATATTCATATTTATATCTTACATCTTAGCGCTGTCGCCTTGCACCACTAGGTTCCGGGTTCGATTCCCACCTCGGCGTTTGTGTGCATGGAGTTTGCATATTCTCCCTGTGCTTGTTGAGTTTCCTCCGGTTTCTTCCCACAGTCCGGATAGTCTGTCTTCATGAGAGCCAGTTTCATGGTGCTTGATGGGCTTTTTTCAAATGCACTTGACAATACTGTTCTTGCAAGTACAGAAAGGCTGACCTCCGTGTCTTAAAATAACAACTGACTGTTGTTGTTGTTACATAATTACCTAATTCCATATGTGTTATTTCATAGATTTGAAATCCCCAGTATTGTGGTAGAATGTAGAAAGTTATTCGCAAGTGATCCTAAACTTTTGAGCGGTAGTGTGTACACCACTTGTGCCATAAGTCTCAAGTCTCCAGACATAAGCTCCAGTTCTCCGCTCCAGACATAAGCTCCAGTTCTCCAGTTCTTACACAAGATAAGCGGTATAGAAGATGAATGAATGAATGAAGTGGTTAGCACTTTGGCCTTGCGCATCCTGGGTCTGTGCTTGGTGGGTTTCCTCCGGGTTCTACGGTTTCCTCCCACAGTCCATAGACATATATGTGAGAGAGAGAGTATTCTGCCAAACCATTCAGTTTATTTAAATTATTTTAAACATTTCACTTGATTGTTGGTTGATTTTAGGATACAGACTGATACAGATGCAAAACAATTCTCTAACACATTTGTACGTTTTTAACATTGTTATTCAAAAGGCATCCTCACATACCAACAAACTAGGATCTAATTTTGATGTTGATGAAAAACAACTGAGTTAAAGGGTTGAGTTTTATTCGAGAAAATACAATGCTGCAGCACATATGCACACCTGCTGAAAGGAATCAAACTGTCTGCAAGTGGATCACAGAACAATTGCTACCTTTTTATTGGTAAGGAAGGAAAGGTAGACAGACAGACAGGCAGATAAAAGGAAGCCAGTGGAGGATGCAGAATAGTGGTGTAGTGTGGGAGAACTTAGGAAGAGTGAAAACAACTCGTGCAGCTGCATTCTGGATCAGCCGCAGAAGACAAATGAGTTGCAGTAGTCCAGTCTAGAAATAGTAAGGGACTGAACAAACACCCGAGTGGAATGGAGAGAAATGGACTTTTGATGTTATCAAGAAGAAATTGACAAGAGGATGTGTCAAAATGGTTTTAGAATCCCTACTATTTGGATTTGCATTACTCTGGGTTCATGAAAAAGTTACTAAACTGTTATTTAGGTGATACTATTATCTTTGGTAATTTAAATATCTATCTTTGATCTAGAAACATTAAAAAGGGTTTAATGTACTGTATGCAGGATTTTCAAGTCAAACCACAACCTTTGAATGTGCAGAATAACAGAATACAATTATGAGAGTAAAAACTACATTTATTTCACAATATAATCCCCTGCTACACTAATGCACTTATCCCACTTATCCTTATTATGGCTGAATGTCTGAAACAATGTCTGAAACACTGGCCTCCCAGGAACTCTTTTAATGCCCCAAACATGTGGAAATGGTTTGGAGCAAGGTCAGGACTGCATGGAGGATGGGGCAATAACTACCAGCTGAGTTCCTGTAATGTGCAAGTGGTGTTTGTGAATGGTTGTGTGTACAGTTTCCACAGAGACATGCACCTCTTTCACCAATTGGCTACAAGTTCTCTGTCAATTTTCAACGATCAGGCATTCCACTTGATGAATATTCATGGTAACGATGGTCATTCATGGATTTACAGAGATCATCATTCATGGATTTACAGCCATCTTTAAAATATTTGCACCATCAAATGTTTTACTGAGGCTAGGAGTCTCATCACCGTACTAACGCTTGAAGTCTTCTGTATATGTCATTTGGTTTTATGCCTTCATTCACAAGAAATTTTATCACAAGTCTCGGTTAGGTTTGAATGCTCCTTGCACATTATTTAACCATAATTACAGAGGAAAGCTTTGCTACTGTAGGTAAATACGACGAGTCACAATTAGTGAGCACACTATAAAGTCTGCTTTAAATAACAGCACAATCAATTTAAATATTTCATTGACATTTTTCTGTTAACAACAACTATTTTAAATGTATTTTTATGCTCTAAACACACTTTAGAACATCTGTCCCTGTTGATTCATATAATTATCAAATCAGTCAATCATGCAGAAGCAGTACAGGTATAATTAAATAGTTTATGTTAATGTTCATGTCGAATTATAGAATGGAGAATAATATACAGTATGATCTTAGTCTCTATGACTTTTTTTAATGTATACATGTATACTGTTCTCTTGGGATTTTTCAAATACAACAGTCTCCAGAATTTATACAGAATGGTGTGTGTGTGTGGGGGGGGGGGGGGGCGTGATCCAGTCAGCAGTTCACTTAACAAAATCACCTTGTTGATGATAAGGGTCAAAGATGAAAGGTCAGACTGGTTTGAGTTGTAATTCAAATAACTACTATGTTCAGTAAAAAAGCATCACTTTACACATTTCACTGAGACGGGTTACAACTGCACTACAGCAGAGCCAGTTGGGTTCCGCTCTTAACAGCCAAGCACAGGGATCTGAGGAATCTACAGTTGGCACAAGTTTATCCAAGCTAGACAGTTTATGATTTGGAAAAGACCAAGCACATTTATTTAATCTTAAACTGTAATTAGTAAGCAAAGAGGAGAGCAATACATTTCTCTCAGTGGAGAGTCCTGAGGACTGGACTTGTTATTCAGTCGTGAAGACCTTTCACCAGAACTGAGATGCTTCCTCAGTTCTCCGCCAGTTTGTGACTCACACTTGTGGTGTCATGAAACTGAAGTGACTGAGAGTCCAGAGAAGTGAATTCAAGTGAAACCACTGGGGTAAACATGTCACAATGATGTCGGCGTTAGCTGATGCATACTACAGATCTTCCCTTCTGTTTAGTTTGACTTATCCATCACTGTCCTAGAATGTGGACGAATTCTCTTCCATTAAAAAAAGAACTTGAAGCTGACAAGAGTAATAATGAATAATACTTTAATAAATATTAACTAATGAAATTGCTGATATTGCTTTTGAATTGTGATTGAACAGAATACTCACTCACTCACTCACTCATCGTCTATACCGCATTATCCTGTATACAGCGTCGCAGGGGGCCTGGAGCCTATCTCAGGAGACTTAGGGCACAAGGCGGGGTACACCCTGAATGAGGTTCCAATCCATTGCAGGGCACACACATACACACTCACATGTACATTCACAAACTTCTGACAATTTGGGAACACCAGTTAACCTAATGTGCTTGTCTTTGGACTGTGGGAGGAAATCGTAGTACCTGAAGGAAACCCACCAAGCTTGAAAACATGCAAACTACAGTACGTGCACACAGACCCGAGGTGGGAAACAAACTCAGACCTAGAGGTGCAAGGTGACAGTGCTAAGCACTAAGCCACTATACTGCCTTGAACAGCATAATAAAAAACATGAATTAAACCCGGCCTGGATAAAAATGATTCGTAATCTAATATTTTGTTGCATATCCTTATGAGGAAACCACTGAAATCAAGCAATTTCTGTAGCTCTCAGTGAGACTTTGTAACCTCTCAACAGGTATTCTAGTCCATTGTGAGCAAACTGTCTTATCCAGATGTCTTAGGTTTGAAGCGTGCCTTATGCAGCCTCCAGGTTACAACTCTTTCCACTGATGTTCCGTAGGATTTGGATAAGGGCTCATAGAAGGCCACTTCAGAAGAGTCCAAAATTTTTGTTCATGACCTGCGAATGAGAAGTACATTTCACTCCAGAATGCCTTGATAATCTTGAGATGTCATTGAACTTCTTCACAAATTCATGATATATTGTGCCAGGTGCAGTAAATTGTCTTGACAACCTTAACGAACCACCAACATTTTTCACAGTAGGTTCAGTTTCTTTGAAAGCATAATTTTTGCATCTGTGAACACACTGCTGAGGTCGACCCATCAAAAAGCTCTAGTTTTTTCTCATCTGTCAAAATGACATTCTCCCAGAAGCATTGTGGCTTTTCAATATGCAATTCCAGTCTGTTTTTTTTTATGATTTGCTTTCAGCAGTGGAGTCCTCTTGGGTCGTCTCGCATTAAGTCCAGTTTTGTTCAAATAGCGCCAGACTGTTGTTTGTTCAGACACTGATGTACCTTCACCTTGGAGTTCACCTTGAACCTCTGTGGAAGCTTTCCTTGGCTCTTTTGTTCATAATATCCTTCTGTTGAATCTGACATGAATTTTCCTCCTGCGGTCGTGTCCAGGGAAGTTAGATACACTCCCAAGGTCGATAAACTTTTTACTAATTTGTGCAGCTCATCACAGGAATATTAAGCTGCTTGGAGATGGTCTTAAAGCCTTTACCTGTAACATGCTCGTCAATAATTTTCTTTCTGATCTCCGCAGACAATTCTCTCCTTTGCTTTCCCTGGTCCGTGTTCAGTGTGATAAACACCAGAATATCAAACCGCACAGTGACTACTTTTCCCCAATTAAACAGGCTGACTAACTGATTGCAAGATTGAAGACACCTGTGATGATAATTACTGCACACACTTCAGTTTAACTTGTGTTGTCACTGTGGTCAAATTGTTTTCTAGGGATACCAACTAATTGTCCAGGCCAGTTTAATTAGTTTATTATTATTATTATTATTATTATTGTTGTTGTTGTTGTTGTTGAATCACAATTTAAAAGTAATGCCTTTTATTAGTCTATGTTAATTTATTATTATTACTTTTAGTCAGTTTCAAGTTGAGATTTGCAAATTTGACGTTGAGGAACATTGAGGAACGTTCCTGAGACCTTCCGATTACTAGTCCAATGCCTTAACCACTGCGTTACCTCTGTCTATGCCAACACAGCCTTAGCAATGAAATTAGCTGAAATTAACCTAATGTTTGTCTTAAACCAACTTTGTTGATATAAGGTACTAAAGATTAACGTTGGATACCCAAACTCGAGTAAATTTCGAGTAAACATTTGTAGCTAATAGAGAGTAATGCAAATTAAATACAACCCGAATTCTGGAAAAGTTGGGTGCTTTTTAAATTTAAATAAAATGAAAGTCTGCAGGCAAGACTTTCGAATCACATGAGCCAATATTTTATTCACAATAGAACATAGAGAACATGACAAATGTTTACATTGAGAAAGTTTACAATTTTATGCACAAAATGAGCTCATTTCAAATTTGATGCCTGCTACAGATCTAAAAAAAAAAGTTGGGATGGGGGCATGTTTACCATAGTGTAGAATCTCCTCTTCTTTTCAAAACAGTTTGAAGACGTCTGGGCACTGACATCATGAATTTCTGGAGTTTTGGTGCTGGAATTTGGTGCTGATGTTCTCTATACAGTAGGTGAAAGATCTGGACTGCAGGCAGGCCAATTCAGCACCCAGACTCATCTACTACGAAGCCATGCTGTTGTAATAGCTGCAGTATGTTGTTTAGCATTGTCCTGCTGAAATTCACAAGGTCTTCCCTGAAATAGAATAGTTTAAACTGTCTTAAACCTTTATATATCTTTCAGTATTCATAGTGCCTTCCAAAACATGCAAGCTGCTCATATCGTAGGCACTTATGCACCCAGATACCATCAGAGATGCTGTCTTTTGAACTGAATGCTGGTAACACCCTGGAAGGTGTTCCTGCTCTTTAGCTTGGAGGACACGACGGCCATGATTTCTAACAAGAATGTCAAATTTGGACTCATCTGACCATAGAACACTTTTTCTTACTTCGAAACAGTCCATTTTAAATGAACCTTGGCCCCTTAGGCCATGATGGTACTTCTGTACCATGTTTACATATGGCTTCCTTTTTGCATAATAGAGCTTTAGTTGGCACCAGATGCAGATGGCACGGCTGATTGTGTTTACCGATAGTGGTTTCTGAAAGTATTCTTGGGCCCATTTAGTAATGTCAATGACACAATCATGCCCGATGAGTGATGCAGTGTTGTCTGAGGGCCCAAACATCACGGGCATCCAACAAAGGTCTTCGGCCTTGTCCCTTTCCCAGTTTCTCAGAATCTTTTGGTGATGTTATGCACTGTAGATGATAAGATTCTCGTTGTTTGTACATTGTTTTTAAAGTATTTCACAATCTTTTTACACACTCTTTGGAGAGCGCCCATCTTTACTTCTGAGAGACATCCCTTTTATAGCTAATCATGTTACAGACCTGATGCTAGATGTTCTCACAGCTTAATCTTTTCAAAATTTCTTGCTTTTTTAGCCCTTTCTTGCCCCCATCCCAACTTTTTGGAGACCTGCTGCAGGCAAATTTGAAATGAGCTCATTTAGTGGATAAAAGTGTAGAATTTCTCAGTGTAAACATTTGGTATGTTCTCTATGTTCTATTGTGAAAAAAATATTGGCTCATGTAATTTGAAACTCTTTTGGTTTTCGTTTTATTTAAGTTAAAAAATTTCCCAACTTTTCCGGAATTTGGGTTGTAAATGCTCTTTACAAAAATGTGTTAAACAACATGCAATCTGACTATTTAATAAGTTCTTAAACAAAAATAGACTACTTTTGTCAGGTTCATGGTGTTGATCTAATGATGCAATGTGCTCAACCAAGAAATTAGGTTGTAAATGCCTACAACATGCCAATAGTCCTTTAAATATACGATTGATTCACCTGGATTGCATTGGAATGAAAGACCTTTTTTTGAGATTTGTTCTGAGATCTAGCTGGAGTGGCAGTGCTTATTTCCAAAAGGTCAGCTGCCACCACGTGGCAGATATGAGGCCACACCCCTGTCCCAGTTCTTCCACAGGCCAATTCTCCACTCATGTGCTACTTTTGCAATAATTACTGGATGTGAAATTGGTTCGACCTGCCCCAATCTGTTTCCTTGGAAACATGAGAGCTATGGTAACGCACTTCTTCCACTTTTAAAAGCGGCAAAAGCTCCTTAAAGTAATGTAAGTGAAGTGAGGATGCATTAAAATTAATGGATGGACAATCACTGCTTTTCTTGTACTGCATTAAAAAAAAAAAACAGGTTGCTGGAGTGTAAGAGCGTGTGTCACTTAGATCACATCCCTTGGGGAAAATCAGCAACAATAAATGGCTTGGTCAGGGCAATAAAAGTATGGTTATGGAAAACGCCAGTAGTGCAGTGGATTTTTATTGCAGTCATTTGCACATGCACTGCATCACCAGAGAGGCAAAAAAATAGATTTGGTTTGGGTTTTAAGAGTTGCATGATTGGCCGATTTTTACAGAGACAAATTGGTCCATACTATGGTTGGTCTCTCTGTCTCTCCTGCTCTTTCTCTCTCTCTCTGTGATGAGCACATTAACCCTGGCAGAAGAGACTGCTCTCATCTGTTGCTATGGGCTTAACATTAAAACGTGATTAACTAATTGCCTAGAGAGGAGTGTGACATTACTGCAGTGGAGGTGCAGTGATGAGCACATCTATTCTAATTTCCCCTGGCTACCTCTCAACCCCCAAAACTGGTAAACATGGCCGAATGCTGCTGCCACCCACATGCACTCGGCAAGCCACCATATACAGAAACCATTTTTAAAAAACTCAACCCCCAACAGTGCATGCCTATTATTACAATCAGGTCCGGCTCGTTGTTTATTATCCATGTTTCAAGCGCTCCCATTTGATGATAAGAAGCAGGTGAGAGAATTACTGCTTTGCAAACCTTGACTGTTACAGTATGATGGAAAAAGGCTGAGAGTGATGTAGACATAATGTTTCCATAAAGTGACTCCGGTAGGCATTCGAGTGATTGAAATCCTGCAAATGAGGCAGAAACACTGGACACAGTGCAGGAAATTGAACAACATGGGAATAACAAACACGGAAAACACTATCCTGGAGCGCAGCTAAATCCGCAACATTGTGATATTACCCAGAACGACTCAAATAAACTCTGGAAGTGTTAATTCAACACTGAAATTTGTCATGGGAACAGGGAACACTGAAATAAGAAAAAAATGTAACACTACTGTAGATATATGATGAGACACACATCCTGGATGGGATGTCAGTGCCAATGCAAGGGGACCTGAGAATCCAAAGAGAACCCCACTCCACACAAACAGCAATCTAGACTCTTAACTCTAATGTGCAATTAGACATCAATCATAGCATGCAAGGCTTGAAATTTTAAAAGAATTACATGACCAAGACCACCTTCCTTAAACAGTTTCCACCAAGTTGTTATTGTCCACATTTGGGTGTGACCTTACCTGTCCAAATAAACCATGCCAAAGAAGAAAATGCACCAGGGTTTTATTAGACTAAATGCTGCATACTGTATGTGAAAGCCAGTGGCGGCAAACTGGTCATGAGGTCCCATCCCATTGAGATGTCTCCCACTTATTATACAGAGCAATTCTGTGTCACATTAACAGCTTCGTAGCATTAATGATTGTTAATCTTTGCTCCCTTTGAAACACAGTGTAGTTAAATCTGCCATAAAAGCCAACAGAAACCATGCTTTACTGGAGGTCTTTGAGTAATGCTTTTCATGTAGACTTAAAACAGTCACATGTGGTGAATTCGTCCTATTAAAAGAATGGTAAAAGCACAAAATGTAATCAAAAAGTCAATGCTTTGTTGTTCGTTCATTGTCCTTAATTACTGTCAGCTTTAGCATCTAGTCATAATTTCGCTTGCGGAACTACGAAGCTGTAAAATGTATAATCTGTATGTGATACTTGACACTGGTAAGAGGTACAGTTTTTATACATATTCAATACTTTGTATAATAAAACACTGGAACTCCAATGAGTAAGTTCCAAACTTGTACAAAAAAAAATAAATTTGACATTTCTGTAATTTGTTAGAACATACCTGGGGTTTGGGAGAAATTTTCATTTGGCTTTATAATGCAGACTGGCCAGAGTCTGTCTCAGGTTGTGCACTTCCGAATGACATTTAACAGTATAATTATTCAAAGTCCTGTAATGAAAAGCTGTGATCTGCTCAACAGGTAAAGGCGAGCACACATTTGATTGGCAGAACATAATGAGAAATAGTGGTCTCCAGAGCAGTGCATAGCGAGTAGATGACGGCTCCCATGTCTGGAGAGACGGCAGTGAAGGTTACATCCTACGCATATTCAGTCACTTCAAACGGAGTCAGTTGCAGGTGCTACATACAGGTGTGAAAGTGTTGGTGTAGGGCGGGTGGCAGCATGACTCCATCACTCAACAAAACAAAAAGATTCATGCGGTTTATTCACTCATTAAGAGTTACCATGAACATGTTGTCTTAAGCCATTAGAAATAATTCCGTGTGTCTAAAAGAAGTAGAGTTAAAAAGTAGTTCATCGTTCAATATATTTTTATTTCAGTACCTTCACAAAAAATGTCAGGACACATGAACATGTACGTTAATATGCCCTTAGCAACTGCATTCACGTCGTCTTAATAACTAGCTGCTGGGTAAATTAGCTTGTATGGTATTAATGCCAATGATTTTAAAAAAATTTTACAAGTAAATATCTAAAAAGTGTGGTCTGCATTAGTATTCAGTCCCCTGAGTCAATACTTTGTAGAACCGCTGCAATTCCAGCTGCAAGTCTTTTGGGGTATTCAATTCAATTCAATTCAATTTTATTTGTATAGCGCTTTTAACAATTGACATTGTCCCAAAGCAGCTTAACAC
>JAQMYJ010000018.1:15401240-15413592 GCA_030014305.1 Clarias laeviceps | reverse complement strand
ATTAAGTCATGAATATTTACCTTTAAGTCATGGAAAAGTCATGGAAATGTAATGGTAAAAATGTGTACGAACCCTGTAATATGTCCTTAGCTGCATTGTAATATTTTCATTACTAGAACTAAATATGATTTTTAGTAAAGCAATACCGAAAGTGTCTAAAATATACCATAATCTTTGAACAGGTGATATTGAGATGGATCTGCTACTTGTGCTCTTTAAAGCCTTCATAATGGCTCTAATCTGAGATGCTGGTTGTTAAATTGTGATTTCTGAGGCTGGTAACCCCAAATAAGTTCACACTGCATCAAAGGTAGGTTTTAGTCTTGCTTTCCTGGGATGGTCTTCATCAGAGGCAGTTTCATCATGGTGCTTGATGGGTTTTGCAAATGCACTTGACAATACTGTTCTTGCAAGAACTGTACCGAAAAGGCGTGTCTTAAAATAACAATTGACTATTCTTCTTGTTGTTACATAATCACCTAATTCTATATGTGTTATTTCATAATTTGAAATCCCCAGTATTCTTGTCCTGCTTTTTGTGTACAAATTTTAATTAGAAATACCGAATACTTGTATTTGTGCTTCATCCATCATTATCAACCATGTTGGATTAGGAGGAGCAACATATTATAAATACAGTCTTAAGTTAATGGTCTATTAGTGTAGACACACAATAAGTGTTACACAATAAGAGTTATACTGTATGTGAAAGGAACATTTCAGATGGATTACCAGTCATCAGGGTTGCAAAGAAAAAACACAACACTTACTAGAATAAGAACTGTGACTGCGTTCTTATATTTCTGATGTATAGGGGGAAAAAAAGATCTAATTCTGATTTCTGGCTACATTACGCAAAATCTTCAACAGTTAATATATTAATATACCGTTGCTGGGCTCATCAGAAGTACAAAATAACAGGTAGTGTGACTAGTAACTTACTATTCTATTCAATTCAGATTTTATATACCACTCAGACAAACAACCTGAGCTGATAGTCTAATTGTGAACAAATGACAGAATGAGCTCTGAGTTAAAGAAAAAACTCAAATTGGCCCTGTATAAAAGAAATGAGTGAGAAACGCAATGACTGTGGGTAGAAATAGCCAGAAATTATTGATTCTTTAAGCGACTGCTGCTATTTCCCATTCATGTGTCAGGATTTGCATGGTAAAGCTCTCAAACTTCAACAGTCCTCCACTGTGATGTGCCGTTTCTGAACAAGTAAAAAGAGGCAGTGTTGTATTGTCTGAATGAAGGTGTAAGTGATTACATTTGCTTTCTGAAATTCCAAATGAAATTAGATCAACTCCATTTCTGTCTAAGGAATTTTTAATGTACTTCTAGTGTCTTTGTGGGTTTCCTTTAGATTTTCTGGTTTCCCCCAACTCCCAAAACACATACGGTGGACTGTGTATATGGCAAATTGCCTCAGTTGTAAATGAATGATGGGCTGGTGTATAATTAAAACATAACAAAGCAGTTTGAAGTCATACACATGCAGCAAATACACATGTGCAATAAAGTCTAAGTAATATGTTATACCTGGTGTATATTGTACCTGGTTTATGTTTAATATCAAATGCTCTGAAGGTGGTATAAAAACGATGTATGTCGTATCTTAACTGAGCATTCGCATCAGAGATCTGGAGTAAACAGAATGAGCTAATAACTGGAGTGAATAAATGTCCTTCACTTCCACTTGAGATCAACAGAAAGGCTGACATGACCCTTTTATGCTCAGCTAGGATCAGTTTCTTGCATAAAAGCCTTCCATTAAAGGCAGCTTGTACAGCATTCACTATTAAAAACAAAGTAAATGGACTGCAGTTGATATGAAATGTTACACACAAAAATAATTACTGAATGTTAATAGGATGCGAGTTAGGATCTTTCATATAGTTTTTTGTTTACTTTCTTAGGTTTGGTACAGCTTCCTGTTGCTTGTTCCAAACATTTACCCTTTAGAGCGACCTCGTAGAAAGAGCTTGGGGGAAATGTTTAAATAGCAAATAAGTGTAGGTATTTATGCATTTTGCAAAGCAAATGCAGTGTTCCAAATTCAACTGAAAATAAAGGTAAAATTGTGGTGTACGAAGAAGACAATGTGGAAGTTTGTGGCTGAGTATATTGTGTAAGTGAGCTGATACTAGAAGATATTTAACTATAAAATAACAATAAATGTTGATAAATGTTAGGAAAACAAAAAACTTTCCAAGTGGTTTTCTTTTTAGTCCATTTTTAAAGTCAGTTAGAATTAGATTACATTAAGAGACCTAGTTATTATTGAGAAAGACACAACTCGTTTGCTCAGTACAGTATGTTAGTTAGCTAGTTAGCTTAAATGCTTTTAATCTTCCCTTAACATGAACAACAATTCGAGAGGCTTGTAATTGGAGCCAGAAGGATCCGCAGCCCAGAAACCAAGGATCAGTTGCCCAGGTAACAGTCAACCACTGCGGTAACCAATCAGCGCTCTTATAATGACCTGCCGGTCGTTTCTGTTAACTAGAACTGTTTGGAAGTGGAAATGTTTTGTTCTTGTCCTCCCCACATAGGGTGGAGCATACAGTTGGTTATTGGTATGGTGGGAGTAACAGTGTAAATGTTTAAATTATGTTTAGATCAGAAAATCAAATCAATGCACTTTTGTGTGATCACTATTTGAAAGGTAACCAGCCTCTGTTTAAAAAGTAGTGAGTAAAAGTACAGGTTTTTCATTTTAAAAAAATTGTGAGTAGAAGTGAAAAGTACAGTACCACATTCGTAAAATTCTGGAATAAAGTACATGTACAGGAAAAAAAAGTACAGTAACAAAGTATATGATTGGTAGTAGATAGGGAAGAGTTAGGAGGATTTTGGAGGAAATTGGAGAGCATTGAAGAATTGGGTAGAAACACAATTGAACAAATAAAAAAAAGACATGCTGTCATTACAGAAATATGACACTTTGCTCAGGGGGTCAAGAAAGGTGGCTTAACAGTTAAGGTTTTGGATTAACGAGACCCTGCACCATCAAGCAGTTACTGATTGGTCCTTGTGCAGGGCTGTTCTCCAGGGGTGTCAGATCCTAAAAAATAAATGGTTGTTCTTCCAAAAGAAAAACTACTCTCATCATGAGAGTAAATATGAATATATTAATGTCAGATTGGAAATGCTTCAGCAGGAAACGCAAAGCTTCCAACTGACCAATTGTCTAACTTAGTCTACCTATTTGAAAATCAATCAAACATTTTATTTAAATAACTCTATGTTCAAGATTCGCACTGAAGGTACATTGCAATCTTAGCTCACTGTGACAGCGAGCACAAATCACATCAAAACTGTGCAGTGGGATTAAAAAGAGTGCTCCGGATTTCCCCTGTTGTTTTCAGCCCCTGCTACAAAATGGCAAACATGTACTCTATAGCAAAGACACCGCTCTAGATATACATTATGGCCATGTACGTATAAAAGAAAGACCTGTGGGTAGAAATAGTCAGAAATTATTTAAGCGTCTGCAGTTATTTCCCATTTAAGTGTCAGGATTCGGTAAAGCTCTCAAGCTTCAACAGTCCTCTACTGTGATGTGCTGATTCTGAACAAGTAAAAAGAGGCAGTGCTATATTGTCTGAATGAAAGAGTAAGTGATTACATTTGCTTTCTTAAATTCGAAATGAGATTACATCAGCGCCACACTTTCCTATTTGAGCTTGCACTTCTGTCTGAGGAATTGTTAATGTTCTCCTAGTGTCTGTGTGAGTTTCCTTTTGGTCCTCTAGTTAATTATCTGGCAGACTTGGAGGGCAAAAGCTCAAGTGAGTCAAGTGAGTTCCTTTCCTTTTTTAATATCAGCTCTATCAAACTGCGGTCCTGACAGTTTGCTTTTTCTGTGGGACAACAATGTGCTACTTACTGTTCATTCAGGATTACATCAAAGGCAAAAATATTAATGTTAATGTTAGATGTTTCATTTCAGTAGAAATCAGACGGTACAAGACAACAATGCTGCATCCCTATCAGGCAGTTCAGAAACGCTGTGGTTGAAGTGAAGGAACCTGATTCTTGCACCATCTTCATGTGAACGTTCCCATGGTGATGTGCTACACATTTTCCTGACATTTGGTAATAGGTTCTTTTTTTTCTTCCCCTTTTGCATTTGTCCAGTTCCACCCTTCTTGCATTAAGTAGTCCAGACGACTGATGGCAGCTGAGAGGAAGCAAAGAAACGCCATAATACTCCCCCTCACCGACCTGTCACAGACATATTCTCAAACAAACACGCTTAAAATTAACCTGAGGAACCTTGGGTATTACCTGTGACAGAGAAAAGCAAGGAAGGTCAGAGAAGGTGTTAGCTCACAAAGATGAGTAATCTACACCCAACAGAACACTTATTACTACAGGGACAGTAACTCCCACTACAAACTAGTTCTCAATACCATCTTCTTCTAATGTTTTTCAATGACTCTGTCAGGATAATACTTGGTGCGCATTGAGGCTCAGATAAATTTCTTCACGCAGCTTTCACACGCCTGCTTTGGTCCTGGACTGGATTTTAAAAAAAAGAAAAAAGAAAATAAAGAAAAACGGTTTAAGTGACTTGGTTGAACATTTAGGAACAGATTTTACTCATCACTTTTTCTGAGCGTTACAGGTCTAAAACCTAAAGAAAAACCTACTGTATGACGTCCAAAACAAGCCATGAGTCACCGTCAGTGATATGCTGTGTGCGAGAAACAGATGTCAAGGTGATAGTTAGAATTTTAAGTGTTTGTTCAGGAACACAAGCAAATGCAAGATGTAGTCTGCTTAATCAAAACGGCTATTATACTTACAAATGACCCTCATCAGACCATGAATGCAACACTGTTACATTCCAACGCTTTTCTCAAAGGATAGGAAAAGGCACAAATAAATGCACACTTGCTTATATTCCTAATCAGGAGCTTTTTAAATTAATGAACTTTTTAAAGCTATATAATTTTGAAAAATAAAACCTAAAAAAGCTGTGATGAGCTGAACAAACTTCATGGTGACACTCATCATTCATTGTCGATACCACTTTATCCTGTATTCAGGGTCACGGGGGCCTGGAGCCTATCCCAGGAGACTTAGGGCATGAGGCAGGGTACACCCTGGACAGGATGCCAATCCATCACAGGGCAAGCACACACAATCATTCACAAACTACGGGCAATTTGGGAACGCCAATTAGCCTAACCTACAGGTCTTTGGACTGTGGGAAGAAACCGGAGTACCGGAGTACAGTGCTGCCCTAGTGTGACACTGAGTTCCATAAAATTGTACATATTAAAGCCTGAAATTGCATCTGATCCATATTGTCAGACTTACAGAAATTCATTTGATTAAAATAGTAATAGTTTTATTTCAAAGTTAGAACAATACTTACAAGATCAAAACAAAGTAGAATTTTAATTAGGTCCTAACTATTAGTACAATTAAAATTATTTGTTGATACTTTGATATATTAGATGAAATACTTTAGATATTTCTATTTCAGGTTTTTCTTTTTTTTTTTATCTTTTAGGAGAAGACCGTTTAGGTTTTATCATTAGGTTAATTGTGATAACTGATATTTTAATTAATGTTTACGAATATACATAACTAATTATAATGTCATGTTGAAATAATAATACTATTATAGCCACAAAAATCAAAAGAGGTCAAACACATTTATATTCTATTAATGAATTCAAAACATTCTTTATTTACCCCAGCAAAAAGATATTGTGCAGTGTATTTTTACAGTGAGAAAATCTATTTAAAGCATACACACCAGGCATAACATTACTAATGTGGACTGGAGGAAAGGGTTGGGGCTTCCAGGGAGCATCAGGTCATTACAGAAGTTCCAAAAACCATCAGGGATTCAAAGTTCACATGTTTATTGGCTGATCTGTTGTTTTTGTACGTAGTTGAAAGGGTCTTTATTGGACAAAAGATCTGTTTTAGAGGAAACTCTATGTTCTCTTTTGGCACAACAGGCTCATTAAACGGGAGTCCACACAAACCGTAAAACTAATAATGTTCAACCAATAGTGACAAGGAGGTAACTCTACACCCCATGTCAATTTCGGAACCTGCAAAAGCAGGATGTTTGTACTTGTTTTGCTGGTGTGGCTTTCGAGGAAAAACTTAAAACAAGGGTGCATTTGTTCGGAACTTGTTTAACAGCTTTCGTTAACTTAGAACAAAATTGCTGACTACCTTTCATTTCTTTAATAAAAATTTCACCTGGTATTTCAGAGCCTTCTTTATAATGTTTAATGTTCTTTATAAAACTAAATACAAAAATGCCAGATAAAGTTAATGTGCATATTTATTAACAAATTGCTTATTACAAAATGTTACTCCGATCAGCATTCAGTTGTAAATAACTTATGTCAATAATAAAAGCAATGTTGCTTAATGCTAGTATAGGCAGTACTGGTAATTAAAGCATCAGCATACAAAAAGCAAAGACATCAAGGCCTTGGTCATTCTGTCCTAACACAAGAGATTGATAAGACTGATAATTAAAAAAGAATATATAAAAAAATAACGCACAGCATTAAGATTTATGTGTTAAAAGGTTTGTGTTTTACTCAGGGTTTGCTCTGTATAATTTTCTTAATAAATCCTGGTACAGCCCATCCTGAACGCTTTATCTACTCCAGATTTCAATTTCACACTCTTAGTGGTTAACAAAATTAAGAGACCTGTGACATGGCTGAGGAAAATGAAGCTGTGGTTTAAACTGAAACGGATTTCAATTTAAACTGAGACTTTTTGCACCTGAAAATATTTCAACATACGTCATTAAAAATCTGTCCAAAAAGAAAAAAAAAAAAGGTGAAATTGGTACAACAACAAACAAAAACGTGCTGTGGACAGTGCACATTTTGTTTTAACATGAAAGCTTGCACTGCCCCCTGGTGTCTATTTACACAAAAATTTCACAATTTTCACCTTGCCAAAGTGCTTCTGACTCAGATTAGGGAAAAAAAATTGTAATCACGTATAAATGTTTACACCCACTTAGACCAAAATGAAGCCAGAAATATATTTTAAAAAAGCCATATTTATAAACAATGGCTTGTTCAGATGTTAGCAAAACCTTATTATTACATAAACCTTTTTATTATTATTACTTTTTATATTTTTTTTAATTTAGGATTGTTTTCTTATTTGCAAAATATATTACCAGCTAAAAGTCTTCATCTAATTCCATGGTCTTTCCTGATTTTTATTTCTTTCTCCATTGTACAAACAATGCTGAAACCAGCCAAAATATGCAATAAGCTCCTCTCAACAGTTGATATTGAGATGTGTCTGCTACGTATGCTTTGTAAAGCCTGAGATGCTGTTACATGGGAGTATCAAAAAGTTTAGAGATTAACTGATTAAAAGCTCTGTTTTATTTTTTGGCCATATATCCTCCCTGATACACCTCAAAACCTGGCAGTAAAATTCACTATTAATGGTCCAGTCCCTGGGGACAAATTCCCAATGAAAAATGCCGCAAATGTCAAAAAAGACAATGAACATGCATTTGGTGGAGCTGTGGACCTGCCTCGCCTTTTTCGGTCATGGAGATGATGGGTTCTTCCACTATGAAGACTCTTGCTTCAACTCAGGGTGGCACCCAAACACCAAAGTTTCATCACCATTAATGATCTTCGACAAGAAGGACGAGTCATCCAAATGTTCAAATCGCATGTGAGGACTGCCTGCACTGTTTCGTATGACACACCGACAGTGGTAGCAATGTTATGGTTAGTTCTCCGACGATCATCATGCACAAGTTGCCGAATGGTTTGACATTTTCAAGGCTTCCACTCATTGAAGGTCTTCCTGTTCTTCTGCTCTTGAAGCGCACGTGCCACTTCTCAATTGACTCATTGCAGAATCACTGTAAACTTGCCGAATCACGTCAAACGTCTCTGGCAGATTTGCCCATGTTCACATAGAATTTCTCATTCACATTTTGGTCTAACTATCTGTTGATGATCAAATGTGATAACACACTGGGTCAGAATAGTGCCAGATGAAAACAGGACAATGTCTTTTGACACACTGACTTATGTAGGTTGGTGCTCCTTGGTGCCCTGTTCTCCCATTTGTTGGCGTATTACAAAACTAGTCTTGAAACTTTTTTTTCCCCACCTCGTAATTCGTGATTTTTGGGCTGGTAACTCTAAATGAACTTCCCCTCTGCAGCAGAGTTTTGGTCTTGCTTTCCTAGGATGGTATTCATGAGAGCCAGTTTCATCATGGAGCTTGATGAGTTTAGCAAATGCACTTGACACAATACTGTTCATGTAAGAACAGCTGACCCTCTTAACTGACTGTTCTCTTTAATACATTTCCTAAATGCCGTATTTCAAGGTTTTAAAATCTCTAGTCTAGACTGTAGAATAAACTTTCGACTGGTATTGTACATACCTTTTTATTATTTCTTAACTTATTTATGGTCATTCATAAAAGTCATTCAACTTTGGTAAGGGCTTTTATCCAGGTCAGCTTCACAGTGGAACTGGAGTCTATCTCAGTCTATCCTATGGCGTGGGGATACAACTTGTCACTAGTCTATCACCATAACACTAGTAACACAATATTTACACTTAGGCACAATGTACAGTCTACTTAGCATTACTGAGGTGTGTTTTGAAAGTTTGGAGGAAACCAGAGAAACTGGATATTAGGGAGACTCTACACAGACAGTTGTGCAGTGAAAACTGGCTGAATTTTTTTAAAGATCCTTTTTAATGTACACTTACATTTCTGCTATGCGACAACCATGAGGGTGAAACACTTGCATTCGGCTCTAACGCTAGATAATATCTAACAACATGTAAAACTTACACAATTTAACCGGCATCAATCTAGAAATAGACAATATAGTTTAATGTTTCAGATTCAAGAGTACTTGATAAATACATCAATGCCTGACTGCTAACACTTACATATTAAAGAATTTACTACATTTATGAATACTTTAGGCACTTGAGGAAAGCATGTACATTTAAAGAATGATGCTAACTCGTTTAAGTGTTTTAAGCATCTTCATCTCTTACAGTACCACAGGTTTAAGACACTTTATGGATTAGTAGTTTGAATAACTGGGCATCCCTTACAAAATATTGACAACATTTGTAAAAATCCATATATTTGGTACAAAATTACACAATATGATTTCAGCTATTGGCTTTTCACCAGAAGAACACACTCACTTCTTAGAAATACTCAATCTCCTATAATATGGATTCAACTGACAATTAGGCCACTTGTTCAAACTTTTGATGACATTGAAGCAGCCAAAGACAATAAAGAATGATGGGATATTATAAAACAAGAATAATCATCATTCAGCTTGGAATGTCTGTGTTTAAAATTTCATTAGTGTACCGGGTGAAAATAGAGAGGAACACTAAAACTGCAAATCTCATTTTTAACATGTGTAGCGCTTATAAAATGCATAAAATCTAATATATTCTGAACAAACTAAGAGTAAGCACAATCTGGGTCATATTTAACTTATTCATTTGGTTTCAATTTACATTTCACCTCTTTCACATGAACACTTTGAATCCTGGTGTTTTTATTTTCTCCTGAAACATGATTCATCTAGGCAGGAGAGAATACAACAATCATACTCAGGTGCAGATCAAAACCAACTGGTCTGATGCGTCAGGTCTGAGCGGTGTGGTCTCAGTCTGCTTCCAAACTCATTCTATCACACTTTGATTGCAGTGAGCAAGCAAATCAACTGAAATGTAAGAGGTAAACTAAACCAGGAGTGTATTTATGGTTTCTGTGGCCTTCTTTAGTAGCCGCAAGCTACTAAACGGAGCTGTAAGGTATAAACCAAACCAAACTAAAAGAAAGAGGTGCAACCCTTAAGATATGCCATGTGTTCTGGATATTTCAACTCAAAAAAGTAAAGCTCGATGCAATAAAAAACAAAAACAGTTTGGTTATTTATAAATGGTTATTTATAAAATTACAAAATCGTTTATTGAGCCTCGAATATTTGCTTTTTGTGTTTGGGTGATTTGTATCATTTCTATATGCACTTAGACTTTTTTGTCTCATTTTTTCTGAGAAAGAGTTTTATATTTTCATGGTTCTACTTTGCTTAATTTTGTGCGATGGCATGTCAAACTAAATTAAATAGCAATTAGATGAATAGATACGCTTTGACTTAGACTCAGTTTAAGGAGTTGGTAAAGTACCAGATTATAAAAGGCTAATGTAAAAAAAAAAACTGAGCATACTTTTCCTTGTGAATAATAACACCTGGATATGGCAAGCTGATACTGGACCAGCTTTAAAGATGGTTAGTGCTTTAAAATGTCACAATCAGACTTCATGGTTGTTAGATGTAAGTTGGAGTTACAGCACTGGAGTCTTGTTCTCTACTATTCCATTGCTTTAAGATCCATGGCTCTGATCCTCATGAAGTTAATCTTACAGAGTTAGCCAGCTAACTCTGCTCCACATTCAACACTGCAAATATTGTTCGATCAGCCTTGTGTCTTTTTGTAAACTTGTTAAAACTGTTGTATGTTTAAAACTGCTGAATCTAAACTCTTTTTACTTCAGCACTAATGTCAGGCTAACTTTCGGTTACAGGCTACAATGGTTATGAAGCTACATTAAATGTCCAGCTATGAGAAAGAGAGAGCAAGCCAAATTTCTCACTCCTCTAACAGCAACGTCTAGATGATGTAAGCGGCTGGCGTGTGATCTTGAATGACTCGTTGCTGTCCACATCTGTGTTCTCCAGTGGGGGGATCTGCCGACCTGCAGAGCAAGCATGTGGGTACTGATCACACTGCATTCCAACATATCCACTGCTTTGCATGCTAGTAAATATATAGAATAATAATAGTTAGGATGCACCTAGTCAAGTTACTAATTTTCAGATTCTAAAAACCTTAATAGTAGCACATGCTATGAAAAAAACATTAATACTATGAAACAGCACATATGGATACAACACATATACAGTGACTGAGAAAATAGTACTCCTCACAAAGGTGTGCACAAGCTTTGACATCTTCTCAACTTGACAGCTTTTCTTAAAAGCAGCAAAATGTTCTAAATAAAGTTTAAAATAAAAACTACTTGGCCCCAGAGTGACGCAGTGGTAATGTGCTGTAGCCTCCCGCAGCCTGGGGCCTGGAGAGAGCTGATTGGATAAGCTCTCTCAGTTGGGTGGGACGGGAGGCACTTAGCGCTCTCACATCAATCACGGCTCTACAGCCAATTATGGCTCACGCAAACAGAAGGAGCCGATAGCACTGTCCAACAGTGCATGAGCAGACAGTTCAAAAAGATGTGATCAACTGGTGTCGGAGGAAACACGTGATAGTCTTTGGCTCTCCCTACCTTGATGTGGGAGATATGTTGAAATTGGATACGACTAAATTAGGGAGAAAAATCCCCCCCAAATTTTTTTATTTACTTCTTTGCACGTGATTAAAAAAAAAATCTAATTAAAATAGAATTTGGTTAAAAGATAAAGTAATTCATGTGCATTAAAATTTACAATATAAATTTTTTTACCCATAAAGACGTTATACACCACCTGGCCAAAATAAACGCTGTTTCTGAAAAATATAACAAAGACTGAAATTACTGGAATTGGGTTTAGAACTGTCTAACCATTACAAACACCAGATGGTGAATCATTAACTTTGTGAAAAGGAATGTAGCTGAATAAAGCACGAATTATCATGATTGGTGATTCACTTAAACGCCTGATGAAGCTCCATCGTACAAAATTAACAGCAGAAATTACACCCATATTTAAATATGGTTGCTAGGGAGCAAAAATGTTGGACTTTGGTGCAATGGAAAAAGTGTCCTGTGGTCTGAAGAATTCAGATTGACCCTATTTTCCAGAGCGATGGGTAAAGGTAAAAATGGAAGCACATAAAGTGATGCACCGATCATGCACTGTGGCCACTGTGCAAGCCTCTGGAGACAGTGTTATGATATGGGGTTGCTACAGTTGATCAGGTCTAGGTTCAGCAAGATTATGTGGCAATAAAATGAAGTCAGCTGACGACCTGAATGTACTGAATGACCGGGTTCTCACATCTATTTCTTTTTCATTCCCTGATGGCACAGTCATATTCCAGGACTCAAATTGTGAAAGAGTGATTCTGGGAGAATGAGGAATCATTTTCACACACAAACTAGCTACCGCATTGTGTGCTGTGATCAAAGCTAAAGGCGAACAAAACCTTAAAGTGTGTGACTAATATGCAGGCCAGGCAACGCAAGATATATATACTCAGCAAAAAAAGAAACGTCCCTTTTTCAGGACTGTGTATTTCAACAATAATGTTGTAAAAATCCA
>JAQMYJ010000018.1:15372938-15401140 GCA_030014305.1 Clarias laeviceps | reverse complement strand
ATTTACACATTAAGTTTACTGAAAGTAAAAACAGTTGAAAGTCAGAGGACGTTTCTTTTTTTGCTGAGTATATAATCTACTGTGTCCAAACCGGTCATGTACAGTATGTAGTCTATACATGGTACCTGAAATGAATTTACGTATGACAGTGATGTGCCTTATGCTTAAGTTCAATATTTTAATATTTAAATAGCTACACAGTTTAATGAGAAAATATATATAGGACTGCATCTAATCACTGTTTCACTCTGAATAAACAATGCTTTAAAAAAAAACCTCAATATCTCAGCCATATCATAGCAGCGTGCATTCTGCTGTCAGTTACCAACCTTAACTGTCCATTACACAAACAGCTCAGGGGAGCATTTACATGATAGAGTATCAGCTCCCTGTGGTATTCGTCTTAACTCATGAAACAACACTTACTAATACTTTGAAAGAGTTCCTCAACATTGACAGCATTTCTAGCACTGGTTTCGATGAATATGGCTGCGATTGACTCTGCAAAGTCCTTGGCGTCTTTTGTGGGTACTTCTCTGTCAAAATGCAATGTAATCAGGTCAACATCTCCAGAGATATCAAACTGTGCTCGATTTCACAGGAATATAAAACTAAAAAACAAACAGTCTCTATACAAGAAGGTCAGTAAAAAAGGAAAGTGTTAATTAAGCAGTATAATTAAATAAATAATGTTGTTACTATTTGATTATGTTACATTACAGTAGACTGATTAGTTAGCCAAATAAATGGTCCACATACAGTATGGGTTGTTTCATTGTTATACATTGATAGTCACCTTAGTTAGACTAGACAGTCCCCATCTGTAAGGGTTACAGACACTTTGAAGATTTTTTTTTTTTTGCAATTCCACCAGTGTGTCTTAGGACTGACTGATACCACACAGTATAAATTCTAGGCAAAGATCAAAGCTATGCAAAACTAAACTTGTTTTGAATTGCAGATAGCAAGCCAGGAAAACTACTAGAAATGCTCACCGTATATCACCCAGGTCATTCTTATTTCCTGCAATTGCCACCACAATGTCCTCTGGGCCATGCTCCTTTAGCTCCTTCACCCACTTCTTCAAAGTCTGGAAGGAGTCCTGAAGAAAGAATAGATTCTGAACTCTCCAAAACTACAGGAATGTATGTGCCTATCTGGGCTGTGTTCTCTTTACAACAGGATATCCCAAACATATATACAGTAATTGCAGCAATTATATCAATCAAAGCCACTACAACAAATAAGACAATTGTAATGACAGAGAAGTTTAACGTTTTTCCTATGGCTCTGTAGTTGTCCTTGAGAACTATAGGAAGCTCCTTCACCCTTACTGTGATTGCCACTTATGTGAAATAATTAATGACATGGGCACAATTTGCATAAGGACAGCACATATACTGTATATACAACTAGAATTCCGGAAATTATGGGACGTTTTTTTTATTTTTATAAAATGTAAACAAAAAGACTTTTAAATTACCTGAGCCAATATTACAATATTACAATTCACAATAAAACAAAGAATATAAATGTTTAAACTGAGAAATCTTTGACTTTTATCCACTGAATGAGCATATTTTATATTTGATGCCTGCTACAGGTCTCAAAAATTTTGGGTCAGAGCCAACAAATTTTGAAAAGATTCAGTTGGAAGAACATCTAGCATTAGGTCTATAAAATGATTAGCTATAAAAGAGGAAGAATCTCTTCAATCTGTGAAAGAGAGCATAAAAAATGCGGAAGACTGTTCCTCAACGTCTATTTGCAAAGGCTTTGCAAACCTCATTATCTACACTGATAACACCATAAAAAAATCAGAGAAATTGGACAATTCTCTTTGCGTGAGGGACAAGGCCAAAGAAGTTTGTTGGATGCCCGTGGTCTTCGGGCCCTCAGATGACAATGCATCACTAATCGGCATGATTGTGTCATTGACATTACTAAATAGGCCCAGGAATACTTTGAGAAACCAATGTCAGTAAACACCATCCGCCATGTCAACTAAAGCTCTATCATGCAAAAAGGAAGCCATATTGTATGTGAACATCGTCCAGAAACGCTGTCGTGTCCTGTGGGCCAAGGCTCATTTAAAATGGACTGTCTCAAGTGGAAAAGTGTTCTATGGTCAGACAAGTCCAAATTTGACATCCTTGTTGGAAATCACAAACGTTATGTCCTCCGGGCTAGGGGTTCGGCATGCATAAGTGCATATGGTAAGAGCAGCTTCCATGTTTTGGAAGGCACTATGAATGCTGAAAGATATATAATGGTTTTAGATGGCGTCTATTTCTGTGAAGCCATTGTGTATTTCAGCAGGACCATGCCCAAACTTTTTTTGTGACCTGTAGCAGGCATCAAATTTAATTTGTAATGAGCTCATTTTGCGCATAAAATTGTAAAATTTCTTAGTTTAAACATTTATGTTCTCTGTGTTCTTTCTGAATAAAATATAGGCTCATGTGATAGTTTTCATTTTATTCAAATTTAAAAAACGTCAGAACTTTTCTAGAATTTAGGTTGTTGTCCATCACTTATTTTTTCCTCACTGTAAGACTAAACAAACTATGAGTTACCCATCTGTACAAACATTTAAAGAAAAAAGGTGCAGAGGAATTTACCAGTTTGGTGATGTCATACACAATGACAGCAGCAGCAGACCCTCTGTAGTACATCGGGGCCAGAGAGTGAAACTAGAAAGCAAAGAAAGCAAAGCTTTCAGTGAGTTCATCTTTTATTAAGTTCTTAGTTGAAATAATAAAAATAAAGCCCAGTTTTAAGATTTTATTTGCCTGAAAACATGGATATTTTAACTGTTCTTTATTCAATTCAGTTCGGCCATCTGACAGTTATCCAGTCTGTGTCTGTGACAAAACAGGAAACGAGTCGCCAAAAGGAAATGCATATTCCATTAAAAGGCCACACCTGGTTTATAGTGAAGTCATGCTCTTGGAAATCAGGGCAGACAACATACCTGCTCAGCTTCTTCCCATACACACAGCTCAGTTTTGTATCTTGCATGCCATAGACTTGCACTCCCTCAACCCACTATCACAGTATTTCACCGTATATTGCCTTGTGTCATGTTGTGTTGCTGCTCCAACACGCCACTTCACATTATGCACATGCAAATGTGCATAAAGTGCACATTTGCATGTGCACTTTATGTTGTCTTGTGTTCTTTTGTATAGTAATGTCTTTTGTATAGTACATAAGAATAGTTTTTGATAATGTATGGTGTAAATGTGGAGGAATGCCATTTTGTTTCACTGTGTACTAAAATGTATATGGTTGAAATGACAATAAAAGTCTACTTGACTTGACTTCTATTCAAATCAGTCAGACAAATAGTGACCATATGTCACTAGCATGCAGAACTAAGAGCATGTGGTCACTTTGTGTAGGTGTATAATCACTATACGATTTCTGGAAAGATAATGCTGATGTCTGCTCATGTATAAACAGGAAGTGATGCAATAATGGGGGGAAAAATTCCATTTGGAAAAAAAAACAAGCACAGCAGTTATACCCTGTTCATCCAGACAGAGAGGATGCTAGCGTCTACATTCATGCAAGCATTGGAAGCATATATTTATCATGTTTTACTTAAAATTTGTCAATGAACTGTGTCTCATGTCAAGTTGTATTTATTTCTAGCTTCTTACTATTAGGTATAGCTTCTGCAGTGAGTTTATCACTGACTATAACAGATGTTGCTTTTTCAGTGGCTGATTCGAGTTTGGTAGGTGACATCAATCCTATCAAAGTATTAGCTCAGTTTTTCCACCCTCAATCATGATGTGATCCGACATGCCCAGAGAAGAAGACAGGGATGGAAGAGAATCCTGACACAAATAAATCAGTGTGATCCACTTCACAGATTTATTGCAAATTTTGGGTGGTTTACTTATTAATACTACTACTATTACTATGTATTTCCTACTGATTATTATATAAACACTACGAAAGGCTGCATTATGTACTAGCTTATGTGTGGTGCATTTATAAAAGTCTAATTTAATTCTATATAGGATGCGTTTAAATCTAAATAGATGTGTCAGAACTAAGTTAGAGGCCAATCAATCAGGCTATTATTTTCTAACTTGTGCATGCGCAAACTCCACAGAAATGCATTTCAAGCACAACTCCACTCTTATGGCTATCATTTGTGCATTTCATTTCATATGTGCATTTAATCTGCAGTCTACCACTAGTAACCTGCAAGTTGTATAGCAGTGTTTGTATACTATGAAAGCCGTTTGTTCGGTTTTCAGTTGGACGGTTTTATATTTACGACTCATGGTAAACGCATTCTCGGTAATGATGTAATAATGTTGTGAACATGATTATAAAATACTCAAATCTGATAACTAAATAGTGTGTTTCCTAGAAACAAATTAAAACCAAAGCTACAACATGTCACAGTAAAAGGAGTGAATGTAAAATGTAGTATATTATGAGAGAAAGCGTGGGTAAACATCAGTTTGTTGCCTAGCTGTATGGTTAGGACAGGCAATAACAAAACACCAGTTTATATTACAAATCATCTTTGGACCGTTACATAATTCTCCTTGGAATTCTATTAGTCATGTGCGAGGTCTACGTTCCTGAGATTCACAGCTGGACACAAAAAGAAGAAAAATGTTTTTCTTTTTTTATTATTATTTTTTTTTAAACTAAGTAGACAAAATCTTCCTACACAGAGAGATTTCTAACCCCCACGTGTTCTCATTTAAGTGAGCATAAACATTAAGAATATCTGATTATTATGATACCTTCCAGATTCCTCCACAACCTCCTTTATTTCTGAATGTCGAATTAGACACATTTTTTACAAACACTAAGAAAGGCTGCATCATGTACTGTACTAGCTTGTGTATCTAGCTTGCATATATAAAAGTCTCATTTCCAACACAACCTTCTCTCATTTTTTTTTTTAAACAGCAGAATGTTTTGAACAGCACCAGCCTTAACACACATAACAAATAATACTTTACATACCTGTTTGTAACACAATGTTAACTGCTACTGTAGGCGTACAGAGTATAAAGACGAGATGCTTACCCTCTCCTGACCCGCCGTGTCCCAGATCAGGAACTTGTGAAGCTCATTGCCGCAAGGGACCGTCTTGGTTAAAAATGACGCGCTGACACATTAAACAAAATTAATAAGCAGTTATGGAACAATGTGACACAAATAATACAGCGGGAATGAGAATAAGAAGAAGCTTCTTGAACTTTGTTGTGACTGATATTATTCTGAGAAGAGAGGAAAGTACATATACTCCTATGCACTCAATTTTTTAAGACCACAGTTTATCATCAGGCATAGACACAAGTGGATGTGATGGTTAGGGTTTTAGTCGTATAGGGCATGCGCATTAATGCATGCTTTATGTAGCCCAAGGCTCCTGATACAGCTTCAAGTTTTTGCCTCATCTTTGTTTGTACCTTAAGACACGATTTGAGTTTGGCTAGAGTTTTCGTGCAGTATGTTGCTTGGTCTTGTCACTGTTTCTAGCATCTGTTCAAGCCAATTAACATGCGCAATAAAATTTCTCCCACTAACAGAATGTTTGGTGCACATGTGGAGGGCCGAGGTGTCAGGATTTGGAAGAGCGCTGCACGCCACTGAGAGACATACGATCCAATCCAGAATCTTTCTAACAGGCTACTGAAACTGCTGAATGACAAAAGTCAAAGAATGGACAGGATAGCCATTTATCCAGCATTTTTGGTTATTAAGGAGCAGTACATTTTAAAATGCTTATCTAAACAACTTTCAGACATAAAAAGTTCCTTACTCAGCTCCACTGGGCTGAGTCATGAAAACATCCCAGACTGCATGCATTCCAGCACCAAAGGAGACAAACCAAGGCTGGTTTTCCCACTCATAAATCAAGCTTCTGAGCACATTTGACTGCTTAGCGAAGATATAGTATAGGAATTTATGTACTTACCCAATAGTCGGGCTTATGTTGTGATCAAAGTGATCCTGGACGAATCTGCAAACAATACTTGATTTCCCAACTCCTGTATCCTGCGTTTGCAAAAGAGGAAATGGAAAACAGGATTGTTTTTTGTTGCTTAGATTTTTTCTTCCAGGTCCATTCATTTGTCAGGCTCATTTTTTTTTCGAAGGGTAGCCACACCACAAATATGTGACCACGTCCTAAAAAGCATACTGACGTACTGAGTGGCATACAAAAATAGCACATTATTTTGGGGAGAGCACTCCAAATGTAGGTAGTGTGCTACTTGGGACTTTGGTAATCAATTTGTAATGTAGCCTCTATGCTTTCTGGCTCAAGCTGGCCAGATGATGATAATAATGATGTAATGGCTGTTATATGATTTTACTGTGAACATTATTGAAATGTGATTTGTGCTAAAATAGGCAGCATCTTTAACTAAGTTGTTAGACTTTGATATTATTTGGCAAAAATAACACAGGGAGAAAGTGATTAGATCCTGAATTGACCCAAATACATGGAGAGAACCAAACACACAGTCTGCTTTGGGTTGGCTTTATCTGTAGATGTGAGTCAGACGACGGCTTGAGTGGTAAAGAAATGTGAACGTACATATGGAAAACTACTGCTGGCTAAAATGATTTCATTTCTGAAATGTGAAAGAACACATTTTAAAAAGATGACTGTGAGATGTGTGAAATTGCCAGTGCAATACATAGATTATACACAAAAGATTATGTCAAAATATAAGTATATTGACAACCGGCCAAGTATATTTGCCCACCCTTTTTAAAAACCTGTCCGAGAGAACGACACCATCCGTAGCCGATCTAGTAGCAGAATAAAAAGGTACAAGAGCGGTGCACTGAGAAGCAGTAAATGCAGCGGATGCCTGCTGCTGTAAATAGAATAAGAAGAGTGCAGTGATGGTCGCACATGCTCTGCAGAGAAATACAGTTTCTCACGGAGAACCAAAGTTATCATTACTTTTAAAACACGTAAACTACGGTATACTATATGAGAATGAAGTCAAAAATTTAGAAGTCAAAATGTGCACATTATTTTAATTATTTGGTCACAGAAACAACCAGAAACAAACATAAAAACATATCTGTGCTGTTTCTTTGCCTATGTGACCCTCTTTTTTTAACCTCATGTTAGTATGGTTAAAATGTAATAAAATTCTGTTCATTATATTGTCTAGGTTGTGCTGAAAAAAAAGATGTCACACTATATTCCACAATCCTGACCTCATATATATTTATTAAAACATAGTAATACAAAAAATGCTAAAAATTATCTAAGGGCTATGTGCTCTGACATCTTTGTACACCATGAGTGTTTAGTTCTTAATATTTTTATTTTGTCTTACTCTTCAAAAATGAGTAGATGGAGAAAGGGTTAGTAGGTTGGACCACTGAAATGTGAAATCAATAGAAATATCAAATAAATAAAAAATATTGTGTTAACAGTCATATGTATTTATTGTTTGTTGTATACAGTAAAGTTGTATACCACTTTTGCGCTGGCAGGTAACGCCGACTCATTCTGCAGGTTACCACCGCAGGTATATTTTACAACTGTGGGAAACACTGCAACTGGATATCTCCTAATGTGTAACCAAACCAAACCAAGGGTATAAACTGATCTTCTGATTCAGAACCGGTGCAAACAAAGTTTGTCTGACTAACATAAACAAAAGGATGATTTCTGGTGTGAGAACTATAGCTAGCAGAGTTTCGAGGAATACAAGTCATAAGGCACACCTTGATTCCAAATAATGTATTTGTTGTGGCTTAGTGGTAAGCACTATCGCCTCGCACCTCCAGGTTCCGGGTTGGATTCCCGCCTCGGGAATCTCGGGGTCTGTGTGCGTCCCGTTTGCATGGGTTTCCTCTCATAGTCCAAAAACATGCAGATTAGACTAACTGGCGTTCGCATATTGTGTGAATGAGCGTATGAGTGTGTGTGTCTGTGTGTGTGCCCTGTGATGGAGTGACACCCTGTCTCGTGCCCTAAGTCTCCTGTGATATGCTCCAGGCCCCCTGCAACGCTGTACGCAGGATAAAGCGGTATAGACGATGAGTGTGAGTGAGTAATACATCCCTTAAAAAATAAGCTGTTAATCTATTATATTAGTATCAGTTCTGTTTGCTCATAACCACTTGTACCACGCTTTGATATGCAGATGACCCTGACGATTCTATGAATATGCATAGGAAGCCCCGATATCATCCAACACTTTATTAACGGCTTTTAAGACTAACAAGTTTCCCCTGAATGAAAACAGCTGGCATTACTAAACTGGTGTTAGTTAGCATGTTAGCATCTCAAGAGCAAGTATTAAACTAAGGAGCAAAATTAAACCAAAAAAAAAAAATACAAAAAATAGCATTAAATAATGAAACGACAGCAGCTTTTTGAGTTTTCCTGCGTGTTTGAGATACTTTAACACTGCTTATGAGTTATAAGACAGGAACAGCGCGGGACGGTTTAAAGTCTCCTGGCTGAAGAATGTTGAGGAAGTTTAGTTTGTTTTTTTCTCCACTTACCCCTAGAAGACACACTTTCAGCTCCCTAATGGCCATTTCAGAAACCACCTATAACATCCGAGGCATTATTTTCCGTCTCCCTCTTTCTCCTTTTTTTCTGCTTTTCTTTTTTTAATCACACTCTTTCTCCCTCTATAACACACCCGCTCCGAGTGCAGGGCCTCCGCGCGCTGACCGTCTCTCCTGCCCGCAGCTAACGGAAACTCGGCGAAGCGCCGTCAGTCGGGTCACGTGACCTCCTGGATGCGCATTACGTAATCCTAAAACACAAGAGATGCAACGGTCGTGTCTTTACGTTGTTCCGATTGTTTTCTAAATTCATGTAAATTTGTAAAACTAAATATAAAAAAAGAGAATAAAAAAATATTATATAAACTCTATATATAATTTTTTTTCTTTAACAACCAACCTGTTCAATTTAAGAACAGATGATATTATTATTATTGTTGTTGTTGTTGTAAAGTAATTACACAAAAGAACATTCATCTTATATACTGCTTATTCTATACAGGAATGAGCAGCCTATCCCTGGAAAATACACCCTGGACAGGGGGCCAATCCATCTCCCACTCACACTACAGGAAATTTAGGAAAACCAATTATCCTTATCTACTCAGTGATAGGTTCCTCGCCTGCAGAAGGCCCTGGTTCAATTCCCACCAATGCAAAAACCCCAGCCACTGAAAGCAGGGCTGGTGCCAAGCCCGGATATAATTGCGTCAGGAATGGGTATCCGGCATAAAACCTGTGCCACATTGTTGTGCGGTTCAACAGGATCACCAGAAAGACCAACAATAATTGACCTTATCATGTCATTGGACTGTGGGAGGAAACTGGAGCACCCGGAGGAAACCCACCAAGCACAGGAAGAACACATAAACTCCACACGCACACCCAAGGCAGGAATCGAACCTTTGTGTAAGACCACAGTACTACCCACTGTGCTGCCACCCAAAAAACACTGCCTGGCAAAAAATCACAATTTCACAACCCAAAACCACCATTTCACAATATGCCTGTGCCACCAGGAAAGAAAAACTCCATAGATGTGATAACCTGGTCTTCAGTACTTTTAGGTCATCAGCTGACTTCATTTTATTGCCATATAACTTTTCTGTGTCTAGATTAATCTCATTAACATATGGTTTTCTTATGGACACACAGCTGTTTAGTCCGAATCCTCTCATCACATTGTGTGTGTATGGAAATGTTTTACATTCACTATTAAACATAGCCATGGTTTCTACTGTAGAATATTTTTATTATGCAACTTCAACTTCAAGTGTTTTGTGATCCCCATTCATAATTTTGTGAAGCAATCCAGATGTTATTTGAGAGTAAGTTATAGGCTTGGGTATAACAATAGTATTGCATTAACCTTTTAATAATTGCAGCCCTTTTTATAAAGTCCATCCATTTTCACAGGTTCAAATGTAATTGGGCAACAGACTGATGGCCAGTAGGAACACTCAAGATCTAAAGCCCATCATATCGTCTGTCAGACATGGTGGATGCAGTTTTATGGCAGAGACATGCATAACTGACAGTTGAACTTGGTCATGTGTTTATTAATGACGTGACTGCTGAACTGAAGTAGCAGGATGAATTCTGAAGTGTAAAGCATTCTACTTTCTGTTTTCAAGTATCACCACTGCCAACTTGCCACTACTGAACCCTTGAGTTAAGCCCTTAACTCTGTCTGCTCCAGGGGCGCTGTATACTGGCTGACCCTGTGCTCTGACCCAAGATTTCTTAATGGATAGGCAAAAAAAAAAAAATCCTTGTACTGTAAGGTACGTGTGACAAATTATTCAATCTTTATCTTTCGTTTTTTCACTTACTGAAGTAAACACTAAAGGCAAAGACATGAAGGCAGACACTGACTGCAAAGAATTCACAACCAAGTATCCAAAATAATTATTAGACATATGTATAAATAAGCTAATTTGTCCAATTACTTCTGAGCCGGTAAAAATGGAGGGACTTTATAAAATAAAAAATGCAGTGTAATGATTGTATGTTTACTGCCAATCCAAAAGTTTTACCCCTGTATGAACTCAATGATTGTTTTTGTCCACATTTAAAATATAGTGATGTGTTACATAATGTAGCCTTTGTAGGAAAAAATATATAGGTATGAATGAACTGAGAAACATTTTGGATTTTTTTTTTTTTTTTTGAGATAAATCTGAATCTGAATATCTCTAATTATACATTTACTGCACAATAAATATTATCCACTGTAAAACAATTAAATGCTAGCAAATCTATCAATTTATACACCTGACTATTAGAAAAACATTGCTTGGTCTTTTTCCAATCTTCAATACATTCTAATTGAGCCAATGCAAGCTGTAGCTTTAGATTCCTCTTCTTGGCTGACATGAGTGGAGCATGATGTGTTCTGCTGCTGTAACTCATTATACCATGTTTGTAAAGAGTTAATGCAGCCTTCTGCCATTCCTTTTAAGTATTAGGTCAATCTAGGTCCAGGGTCAGAAACTGACATGTTCTCCATTCTTACTTGTCTTCTTGTTTGGTTACCATAGTAACCATCCACCAAATACATTGCACTAACTAGAACGCTTTTTTTCCAGACATGATATTTTTATTTTATTTTTCAGCATCTGTCTGCTAACAAAGACAAGGCGCTACTAAAAGCCATATTCAGAGCATGACAAACAGTTTCAGTGGTGAGAAGATATAACAGAATAATCTCCTAGTTTTGATAACACAAGCATAAAAAAAAAAACACGAAGAAATAAAAAGAGGAAACTGGTTATATATAGTTAAGTGTCATTTGGACAACATTCTCTACGTTCCGGTGGAACACATTATATATTTACTTCCCCAAAGCAATCACAAATAATTAATTACAAAGACAACTTATTCGTAACAATAATTATTAATTATTATTAATAATAATAATAATAATAAAAACACACCCTTAAAGAGCTATCAGATAATTCCATGATGAATGATTAGGTCAACACAAGTAAAAGTGTAAAAAGACTTCGCAAACACAATGTAAAACTTTTTAAACCTAAACAACATGTTGAAAAGACATGTGGTCACATTGAAAATGTGACCATCAGCTAATTATAACCAGATGTTTATGCATTGTGCATTTGCGCATTATTTCAGTTTAGAAATAACACTATATATATATATATAATCAAACAAACAGATATTTAAATAACGAAATTACATAAAATAAGAGCATCTGATCTGAACTTTTGTCTGATCCGTTTTTATTTCTTTAGTGTAAAACTTCGGCTTTGTTACAGTTATTCACCTATGGCACAGTGGTTTTTATCTCTCTTTCTCTCTCTCTCTCTCTCTCGCTCACATACACATTCATGCACACACACACACGTGCAAACACTTATTTGGAAATAATATATCTTAATCCTGGGCATGGACCCCTCAAAAATATAAACATGAAGAGAAATGAAGAGACCAATATTTTTTCACCACCTTTAAGAATTAAATTTAAACCATTTTCTAGCAAGTAGCTCATTAATATAAATACTTTCCCAGAATGATTTGAAAAATAACAGAAATCTGTGTTTTCTCGGGGAACAGTTTGAACAACCGTAAAAAATAATCCTAATCAAATTTATGTTAAATAAATATACTGTGAGTGAGTGCACAGGCTGAGCTTTAAAACATCACCTCACTGGCCACAACACAACAGATGCCGATTGCGTGTTCGAGCTATATTTGTGGATTTTGATTAACTGCATATGTTTTACTCGGTGAAGCTTTTAAAGTGTCTTTTCCTGGCTTGCCATTGGCTGGAGCTGTAGAAGCAGCAGCATTAGTATCGCCGGGGGCTGCCATGGATACCGGTGCGGTGCGTTTGATCGGCTCGTCGGCTCTGGATCGCTCCTCTGGGCTGGGCTGTGTGGGTGGGGCCTGCTCTGCTGTGGGAGGAGCTGTGTGATCTTGCTGCAGCTTTTGGCTCTGAAGGAGGCGGAGCTGTACACGGAGCTCCAAAATAGCCTCTTGTTCCTCATGGATGGCCTGGTTCAGATGAGTGTTCTTGTTCTGTGAAGAGAAAGCACACAGTACTGAGCAATAATAAAATAAAAACATTATAATAACATTATTATTATTATTATCATCATCAAGTACATAAAATTTTTTTTGTTTGTTTTGGGGCTCAGCATCAAACCAAAACTTTCAAAACAAACAAAAAGAGCCATTTTACTTCCTCCCCTTTTTATCAACTCTCTCACCTCTAACTCTTCATTCTGCTTCTGTAGGTCTTCGAGAATAATCTGCAGCTCCTCCTCGTCCTCGCTCTCACTCTCACTGTCTGACGAGTACTCCTCTGTCTCACTTCGTCCCTGCTGCCGGCTGTATGTGAGAGTAAGTGTGTGTGCGTGCATGAGAAAGGTGTAGTGGTTAGATACCATCATTTTCCTAACATTTATATTCTGTTGATTAATTCATTTTATTCAGTGCTTATCCTATATAGGGTCACAGGAAGCCTGGAGACTATCCCAGGAAACTTTGGGTCAATCCATTGCAGGGCACACATGCACACACCATACTGTAAACTCATTTACATTTAGGCATTTGGCAGACGCTCTTATCCAGAGCGACTTACAAAAAGTGCTTTAAAGTTTACATCACTGGATACATACTTACACTGGGTTAACTAGGTTAATAACTAAGTGCCATTAGTCCAACACAACTGGGAAGAGTTTTTTTTTTTCACACACTACGGGCAATTTGGTAACAACAATCATCCTAATCTACATGTCGTTTGACTGTGAGAGGAAATCGGAGTAACTGGAGGAAATCCACCCAGCAGGGGGGAAAATGCAAACTTTACACATACAGACCCGAGCCGGTAATCGAATCCTCGACCCTGGATGTGCGAGGCCATGGCGCTAACCACAATGCCACCGTGATACCACACTTCAATTCCAACTGAACCTAAATTACATGCTCTAAAAATGCAATGGTTGATGGCTCTCTTTTTCTTAATATTACAAAACCTTGCAAGTAGGAAAAATATGGAGCACGGGACAAAACTTATTTGTTGAATAAATGTGATCAAAGTATTGGAAAACAATTGGAAAACTGATTAGTTTGACTGGTTAGTTCTGGACTCAGTCATGTTAGTTCTGGACTCAGTCATGTCAGTGGCACAACTAGAGTGCTCATTTTATTCTCATATTACTGCTTAAGAAATCCAGTGCCCGAAACTCAAGGTACCTAGGTAATATTGATGTGGGGCAAAAATCATGATCGCCTCTGATGTGCCAAAACAAAAAAAAAAAAAGTTAATGAACAAATGGAAAAACCTGCTGCTCATGAAGCTGGGCAGAGAATTATCAACATTTCTTCTGGCTAGCCAAGTCAATCATTCGATTATGCAGCAGCATGGCAGCAATAAATAAAGATATTTGGTGTGGAAACCTTGTATGTTTATGTTGTCATAACTGAATTGCTAGCATAAGATGATAAAATGATGGATACTTCCAAAACTCGCTGCCAAACTAAAGTGGATCAACTCTTCCACAGTAGATCCTGAGAGGGTGCCCATGATCCTGTCACCAGTTTACCAGTTTTGGCATATAGTTGGTGATCAAATGTTGTTCAGTTCAACTGGTGGTGGTATTAAAGTTATGGCTGCTCGTTGTATTTCTGCTGCTTATGTAACTCTAAAAACGGTGACTGCAAATTTTATACTATATGATGAAGAATAAACTGACTCATAATATACACTCTGTTAAAAAGAACTCTGACCTTTGGATGTCAGCAATCTCAGCCCGCAGTCGTTCGATCTCTTCCTTCTCTGTGGCGATCTGTCTGCGCAGGACCTGCTCTAAAGCGATCAGCTCCTCCTGTTCGGTGAGGATCTCGTTCTCCTACAGAAGAAGCCAACAGTTGCAACTTTTTTTTTTGTACGTTTTTTTGTAAGTAGATGCAATAGTATAATAAGCAAATGAGATGCTTTCGAACAAACAAATGGAGCATCTATATCTTACATTCATTAGTCCCTGAAAACACCTTGTTTAGTTTAACACTGAACATAAAACAAGAACGCTTTGATCTCACCTGAGCCAGGAGAATGTTTAGGACCTCTTCTTCATTCTCAGACATCTCCTCTTTGGACACGTCTTCTTTAGACAGGCTAGCGATCTCTTGTGCTATCTTACTCTCACATTCCTGTGCGTGTACGAAACGAATAAAAAAGATAACCTTATTTAAAGAAAAGAGTACAAAGAAAGATGAAACAAAACGCCAGTGTCATTTGTTTGTCTAAATCAGTGTGTAACCATTTTCTTAGTATTTGAATGGAAGCAATTCAGACAAGAGCTTATTTTTACTATTAAAGTTTGTAGCACTGAATAATATTTTAGATTTTTTAACGATAATTATAAGCTTATGTTTTTTTATATAGGTTTTAGCATTGTGACCAACTTGCACAAACTAAGAACGAGATAAACCCATGGCTGCAGTGTCTTTATTTTATAAATAGTTTTAAGTCATGCTGTTTTGGATGCCAATTAACCATTTAACACTGGTAAGTAGTTTAGAGTGATAGTTTGAGTATGCATGTTTGTGTGTACAAGCACATACTTGTCTCTTGGCCTCACGTAGTTTGCGTTTGAGAGCAGTGAGGATACGCTGCACCTCCCACAGGCGCTCCTCTTTGGACAGGTCCTTTATCCCAGCTTGCAAGTCTCTGTGGAGGCGATTCAGCAGGAACTCCTGGAGGAAAAAACAAACACATGCACGTATAATACACATCACATTGTTTTTCTTCCAAACAGTCATTATATAACCGCTAATTTCTGAGCACTGACAATGCATCAGGGTTTGTTTCGCCCCCAGTGCACATCATCTTCTCTTTCGTTTTATATTACAAGTCAAACAAAGACACAGCTGAAACATCTAACCTCATTTGTATTTTGTGTATTTCCTTGTGACGCACACTCTCTCCACCCCCCCATAACCCCTTTGCATAGTTCCTTATATAAAATATGCAAATGTTACCAAAATAAACTGCACTTCCCTCTGTTGGTTTTCACGCTAAGTTTCAAGCTCATATCTAATTCATTCAAATATAAATGCGTGTAAAGGTGTGTATGCTGTATTATTTAGCTTCATTACAAGCGTACCTGTCTTCGGATCTCCTCTTTAATACTCTCCTGGGTGTCGGGCAAGGCTGGCATGGTGGCTACATTGGACCACCGCAGAGGATGCACCACTGGTTTTAGAGCCACGTCACCGAAAAGCTCACGCACATGGGTAAAGAAGACATACAGCACACGGTTTCCTATCTGTATACAGAAGAAGAGAGAGTTTTCAATAATCTATATGAGTACAAGTACAGCACAGAAAAAAAACCTGACAAAGAGATGTGTTTATCGCACAAGAGCTTGTCCTAAAGTTCCCTCATATCACATCAAATGGACAAGAAACACTTTATGGAGACATCACAAATCCTTTTGTTTCACCTACTGAAAACCTTAAGTAAGTTGTTTTAACAATATGCTGTACTGTAATTATATATAAAGATGCTGAGATGGGGACTCCTTACTTGCATGGTGACATTGTGTTTCAACATTTAATGACATAAACAATAAGCAAAGCATTTTATATGTTGCACTTGTATTATTGTTTACTGTAGCATGAGATAGGCTTAAACTTTCCAACAGAGAAAAATCTACCCTTGCCCGTGTTTGAAGCACGTAATCCTTGTGAGTTGTCTCTTAATTAAACACAGCCAAGCTGAGCAGCCAAGCTCTACTCTGGCAGGAGGTCCTACTTAAAATATATAAAGAAGCATTAAATTGGAAAACAAACATCTATCCCGATCTACTGCACGGCAAAAGTGTGATCTGTGTGGAAACATTTTTCAAAACAACTAACTGCACCTTTAAATCAATCTCACCTGCACCGTGGGATTGAGCACAATAGAGATGTTTTGAATGTTCATCTTGGTGTCCGTCTCATGAGCGATCACGTGGTCCATATGAGTGATGAGCCATGACAAGAGCAGCCTGCTTCCGTCAGGAACTTCAGTCAGCAGCCGCTGGAACTCGTGCAGCTTCTCTGCCTCGCTGGAGCGGCCGCACGCGTCCTCGAATCGTGAAGCCAGATCTCTTCCCAGGAGGTTGTCGGGCAACTCGCGCAGGTACTGCTTCATTAGGCTGGCCACAGTGTGTGGCTCATACTCCTCCAGGCATGGGCACTCTTCCCGGTCGTACGCCGCCTTCAGCTCATCCACTTTCGACTTCATTCCTGCAGAGAGCGAGAGAAAGGATCAAGATCTCCTTCTTTCCCATCATGCAACAGCTACCAATCCAGAAAAAAAAGCAAAGACTAAAGCCAGTCAATTGCATTTGACTTGCAAAACACTGAGAAAGTCTTGAAAATTGGTTTGTACATTAACGAAATGAAGATGCTGGTTAGAGAAAAAGCTTACCAGAGACGCGGTAGATGCCTTCGCACTTCATGCCATAGCTCTCAATGTAGTCAATGCACTCGCGAAAAACGGCAGGCAGCTGGATTCCGTCATACAGTGCCGTCCTCCTCACTGCTTCACCCAAAGGCGCGCCGAAAATCGGTCTGACTGTAGCCGGAGTCTCCACTGCGACGGGCTCGGGTTCTGCAGTGCTCGGCTTCTTCTTCTTCTTCTTCTCCTTCCACTGTTTGACGACATCAGCTGCGGTCAAGTCTTTAGACTTCTTGTCCTTGGCCTTCTCCTCTTTAGGGCCCTTCTCCTTCACTTTAAAGTCCTTCTCTTTCTTCTTAGAGAAGCTGGGCTTCTTGAACACGTGGATGCCTTTGGAGCGCTTCATCTTGGATGGGCTCTCGGCCTCGTCGGCCGAGCTATCCTCCTGGAAGGCAGCGTAGCCCTCAGCTACAAAAGAGAAAGAAATAAACACGAATTTAAAAAGATTAAATAATAAGAATTAGAGGTAGAACTCTACCAAACTGATACCATAATAAGCAATCAGGCAGATTACAAAGCTGTGAAAAATATCCCTTGCTACCTCCTCTCTCCTCTCTCTCCTCTCTCCTCCAGCCAATCTTCCTCAAGGTGAGCCATGACCAAAAAAAAAAATATATATATATATATATATATATATATAGAAGATAGAGGGGAGATGAAAAAAATAAAACCCTTAAATGAGGTCAGCTCACAATTCAGCACTATTCCCTGTGAGAATACTGCTCCTGCTCTCTATTTAGTGCTCCATATTTGGAGGCATGACACTCACTTTACAGCGTGTACTCTCAGTAACTGAGCTCATAACAGCGATCAGAACCCATCAACCAGCGCTTATGAGGCTGTCTCCTTAGAGAGCTTCAGGCAGAGGTGCGGCACTGCCACAAACACACCCACAGAGGACAGGGACTGAAAGGGTGTGTCCTCAAACTGTCCATCGCTTCCTGTTTCCTTGCAATAGGTTGGCTAAATTTAGGAAGTGGGTGGAAAATAGAGCTACTCTCCAGAGCTACGGGGTAAAATCTGACACACTCGGCCGGCGTGGAGAACCTCGCGCATCGAATGTTCTCATTCTATTAAATATAATTGTAGAACTGATTAACGTTGACCAAAGCAGAACAGAAACTAGACAGTACCGATGATTAATGTCTATCAGATCCAACTTGTTCTAATTTGATTTAAATAAAGCATAAATAAGCTACTTAAGTCCAGCTCCAACATTAATGTAGCAATATCAGCTCATTCAACCAAATAATCATAGCTGCTAATAAAAATAATAAAAACAAAATATAAAAAATATCAAAAGGCCAAAAGTAGTGAATGCTGTCTCTGAGGTGCAGAAAGTCCATTCCTCTGTGTTCCTAGCTTAAAATGTAGCCACCAGCGATAAGCCTAAGCATTAACACTTCCTAGCAAACTTGGCTGCTGATTTTACTCACGCAGTGTAATAGATATGTTTTCACATTAGGCACAAACATGCCCAGGAAAGATTGCGCCATTGTAAATAGAAGAAGACAACAAAGAAGTTAACTTTTGTGCTATACCTAATAGGGATGGGGATTACAAGAAGCCATCTTATACAATACTAACAGGATACCCAGGGTGCTGATTTAAGTTGTATGGCGATTTTTTTTAAGCATCATAATTTTATAAAAATCCTGGGTAAATTTTTTTTTTTCAAAATTTGTTACAAAACTTTTTACCATAAATACAAACATATCTGAATAAAAAATAAATTTTAACAATCAATTTGAGTCAGTGCGTTGATACATAACGTTGAATTCATAATGATACGTTGATGAATTTTCCCCCTCAATTCAATTAAATTCAATTCCAATTTTATTTGTATAGCGTTTTTAACAATTGACTGTCACAAAGCAGCTTTACACAATCAAAATAATTATACAAGTTTGTATGAAATGTGAATGTGTATGAATCAAAATGATAAGATTGTCCCTGAGGAGCGAGCCGAGGACGACAGCGACATTGGCAAGGAAAAACACTCTGAGAGTTAACAGCCAAGGATTTAAAAGATGAGATTGGCATGTGCTACGCGTACAGAGATTTTGGAGGAGACACACATGCACAGATGACAACATGTCTAAACATTGATCTACTTACATTCTCAGGTACAATCGATTTTTTTAAAGATTTGATCCACACCCGAGTACGCTGTATTGCTCTCGGGACTCGGTTCCCGAGCATGGAACAATTGTGTTCTCACTGGTTCACAAGTTTTCTCAAAAACAATCCCAGGGCCCTAATGTTTAAACGGCCTTAATGTTAGCTAGTTTTTTTTTTTTTTATTGGTGATCACAATAACCTGGTGCATGCAAATAAAATTTAATTGGGGTTTTCAAAAATATAATAAATTAGCAAAATGTACTAAATTAAACTGTAACTAACTTGTTAGCAAACCAAGCTAACCAATGGTTTTAATCCCAAAATATTAGCTAGCTAACATGTTAACAGTGATGTTAATTAGCTCATTTGCAACCAAACTAACACTTGGTTAATTTACAATACAACAGCCCCAATGCTAGGTAGCTAGTTAAACTGGCTGAAAGTTTACAAAAACTGAACAACATACTTTTTACAATTTGTCTAGCAAACAAAACTAATGGGTTTAATTACCTAAATATCATTCTAATATTATCTAGTTTGCTAGTTTGGCTTGTGCAAACAGTCCTTTCGATAAATACTCTGGTAAAATTAAATTCTTTACTTGAGTTAAAACACAACCGGTTAAACATATTTGAACTAAGAAAATTTAAGAGGGAATGAGAAACAAAAAAGAGAAAGGTTTTACAGGCTACAATCACAAACATTACTTTGCATGAAAACACTAGCAATAAAAACTAGTTTGCATGCTAATCCATTACTGAAGATTACTATCCAGCTATCCATTACGATACGCCAAAAACCTGTCTAAATAAAGTTAACATATGACTAACAAACATCATGTACAGTGGATTCCAGTAATAGATATTAGACTTATAATATTTCTTCTTACATTTCTTCTAGATTATATTTGTTGTTAATTTTTAATCAACTGCCTTTGGTTACAAAGCAGAAATTTGGCAATTGTAGACAGAATGTTCTAACAATGTTGGAACATTTGAACAGAAAGTGCATCTGAAATGGAATGAGTAAGTGGAAAACATTTTAAACATCAATAACAATAAACAGTACTCTCATTTTCCTTTCTGACCTCAGAAACTTGCCTACTAATTTACGCAATAATAATTTTAGTTAGATCGTACCATACCTGATTCAGCCTATTTTTATTATATAATACTTATACATTAGCGACTAAAACTTAAAGACCAGTTATGGAAGGGGGAACACTAGATAAGCTAAGCTAGATACATAGCTGTCAGCATTAGCACAGTGCTGTGTGGAGCTCACTGGCTAGCTGAAATCAAATCAAATGCAGCTGTGAATACAAACATTCACACAACATCTAGTTTGTTGTGGAAAATTGGTTCTGACAGGAAACTTGTGAATTCGCTGAGGGAATGTTTTGATGTGAGCTCTTACACATAACACCCTGTTCAGGTCTGATATCAGGAGGGGGAAGGAAACAAACTAAATGTGCAACTGGACAGCATTTTACTCTTTTTTTTTATAATTAATTTAGGTTGTTTTTGTGCCCAAATAATAATAATAATAATAATAATAATAATATGCACATTTTGAGAGTTTAACAATTTTGTGATGTCATTCCCATATTCAGGCAGCAGTACAATTTACACCTTTTAAAAGTAATGCTATCTTTGGTTCTATCACAATATCAGAAAACCCTAATGCACAGTTTGATGTCTGAAGCCTCCTCCGTCGACACACGCCAGCAGCACTTTTGTATAAGTTTTTTTTTTTCATTGACAAATGCTGTGTTGCTAGCAGAAATCAATCCCACTTAAGTTTTATAGGTTAATCCTTCTGAGATTTTAAAGAAGAGCCCCTTCACCATGCAAAACTGTGCAACGGTCAATATGCTATTCATAGTCTTTTTATGTCGACTGACATCCGCTGCCTTTAATTACACCGCTCTCGCAGTAGAAGTATAAACAGGTACAGGACCTGTAGCATGAGAGAGCATGGCAGGTGGCCCAAGTATCCTCTATGTGTGGGAAACTGATTACATATACATATAATATGTTGCTTTCTTTACAGGTGCAAAAATATTCTTCTGTAATGTTATTTATTTAATAATTTTTAAGTTATACTTGGAAATATTAAATGGTTTTGCACATATTAATGCAGACAAAAATAATAAACACATATAACAAAATTTTTACTAAAGATAATACAGTGCCTAAAACTTTTGCGCAGTACTGTCGAGATAGATAGATAGATAGATAGATAGATATGTTAAAACCTAATAAAACAAAAACTCAAAAACAAATACAAAAATAAAAGGAAAAAACCAGCATTAATACTAAGGCTAAACTCTAGTTCTCTGTACTCTGAGTTTCATGATGAATTTGCTCATGATGTCCCGAGTGCTTGCATTTTTTTCAATAACTAATCAACACTGTTTCCAACTACAGCTGTGCAGTTTTCTATTCAGAATTAAAGCACACTTTGTATGAAATTATTTAGGTAAATATATGAATGTTAAATGACCTAAAATTGAGGAGTTGTTACAAAATAATACCACAGCTTTCGAAAAAAATACAAACTGCTTCTCAAACATATGTGTTGTTTAAGAGTATCACTTCTACTTTTTTCCCCCATGGGATGCTGATCCAATGCTGCCACGTACTGGTGGGAAGCAGAAAAATGGCAGGTAAAAAAAAATATATAATAATATATAACTAATATGAAGTTAATAACATACTATTTCGAAGCCAGGTCTGTCGTCAAAGGACAAGCTAATGGAACAATAGAATCTACATGGACTGTAGATGTGTTTATATGAACCCTAATATACCTCTAATATTTGGAATAACAGCCCAATCGGAATAAAACTGCATCATGTGAACACCTCAATCTGGACAGTGTCTGGATCGGAAAGAGTTCTGGAACAATAGGAGCAAGAGGAGTGGTGTAACCCTTTGATAATCTGATCAATAGTTCGATATTAGCCACGTAATCACTTGATCCAATTGTTTCTCTCTTGTCTGTATAAATATTCTTTTTGTGGATGTTTACCCCATGTGGGGGTAACATTAGATTTAAAAGATTTTTCTAATCGTTTATTAAAATAATTCTGTCCACACGACCTACATTTAAAAAATATCTTTGTCCGCCTAAAAACGCAAAATACCCTGTTAAGTGCTGTTAGGGACATCTCTAATCAAAAGGGGGCCAATCAGAAGACTAGACAAAACGTCATTACTGATTGCGCTTTGTGGGAAGTCCGACCAGGTCTCGTCCAAAACCGCCGCCGCTGTCTACGGAATCGGTGTCGTCAGGGTTTTGGAGTGTATGTAGCAGCAGTGAGCTTCGTAGTATATTCTGGCACCTCTGTTCGTTAACATAATGTGTGAGTAACTTTAACACAGTCAATAGTTTACTGTACGCAAGTCCACTATTGCACAAATATTCTCAAACAATGTCGATGTAAAATCAAGGAGACTAGCACACAGACATTGACATCATCGGCACACAAGATGACGTTACAACAAGTTTCCCCTGTCCACACAACACCACTGAAAACAGAGTTTTGGAAAATCTTCACTTTGGATGAAATTTTCCAAAAGCTCTGTTTTCAACGACCAAAACTGCATTTGTATATGGACGAAAGGCCAAAACCACAGATAAAAATCTTCTTTTTTTTAAAATACCCGGCTACGTGTGAACATGGCCTTAGTGAAACCAGCTGCCACGTACGAACCAAAAGCCAAGAAACAAAAAATAAATACATAAATAAATAAAAAATAAGAGAGAGAAAACCCCTGGAGGAGAATTACATAGTGTTTTTACAGAAGGGGACTCTCCTTCCAAACACTAACCATCTTCCCCTCCTCCATCCCTTCAAGTCAGCGAGTCTCCCTAAAAAAGGTGCGCAAACAATACATGTAAAAATGTAGTGTTCGCTCTCTCCTGTACAGTTTTAATGATATTTAGTGCTGTATTACTTTTGTATAAGGCTTTTTCATACTTTGCTTTATATTTTGTGATATAAACAAAATACATAAAGTTAAATATAGTTCTTAGTGACAGAGAACGGATTAATTCTACTTACATGTATTCCTATGGAAAAAACTGAATCGGGTTACGATGTTCCACCGAACTTTTAAAAATAATTCAAGGTACTTTAACTACCCTAAAAATTTTTAAAAGGTGCATACCACTGATGCACCTTTAAATTTTTTACTCTGAAAGCTAATTAAAAAATACGCCACATGCACTTTCACGAGTTACAAAACGCATAAACCTTTTTATGGTATCAGAGTAGCAATGGGAGTACCATTCAGTACCATGAGGTACACTTTTGGCTACTTTTAAACATCAATCTACAAAAAAGCCAGAAAAGACAAGAGTAAGAAAAGTCTTACTGCGTTTCTCCTTTTTCTTAAACTTGTTCTTCTTCTTGCTGTGCTCCTTATCATCATCAGAGGCAGCGTCGGGAGGCTCATGGTGGTGTCCGTCATGCGGAGGTGATGGTTCACCAGTACGGTACAATCCTGGGAATTTAGTGGGGCTGATTTCCTCTGAACTGGGGGTCCGGGGCACACCGCTCTGATGCTCTGCACCTCGCCGCTGCTCTGCAGGACTGCTATTGGGTGGCAGGAAGCACTCCGTCATCGCACCGCCTCTTTCCAACTGGCTGATCACGGTTACACTTTAATGAGTTATCACCCCTCCATACTATCTAAAAAAAATAAATTGAACATAAAATGTTAATTTACTTCTTAGATTTTTTTCGTTCAAATATATCTATATCAAATATATTTATATCAAAAGTTTTCAACTGACACAGTAGCAACTTAATAAAAAAATATGTACATCATCTTGACAAAAAACAAACAATCACTGATCACCAATGCATCCACTGACTAGTCCCTGAACAGCACTAGTTATACAACAACTAATCGACACTGTTACCAACTACATGTTTATGATTTAACTTATTATGCTGATCTTTTTTTGGTTGGGGTGTTTTATTCAGAATCGAGTTACAGTTTTTTAAATTATTTGGATACATTTTCTAATGTTAAATGACCTAAAGGGTTTTTACAAAATATACCACAGCTTCTGCGAGAGCTTCACTTCTTCTTGAGTTTATGCAATACTGCCACCTACTGGACTGGAGTGTGGGGTAAAAATAATAACCGTTGCTGTGTATGAGATAGCAACAGTATAGCTGCTTAAGACAAACCAAACAGTAGAAATTTGTACTATCAAAAGCACAATGCCTAAAGATCTAAGAGAATCGATAGTCTGGTTCCTCTGAATCAGCTCTAATCCCACCAACCTATTTATGAACAGCATTGCTCCTAACAACCAATTAATGACAACAACCTATGACTAATCAACAGCTTCCAATAAACAGTTTTCTGAAAAACATTGAATCAAGTAATCAGTTTCCAATGACTAATACCTGAACACTATTATTTGCCTTCCCACACAGTTAATTATTCAATCATTGAAACTTTCTTCTTGTCTGTATTTATAAGTAATAAAATATTAATGCATCTGTAAAAAACTTTTGTCTTAATTCTTGGTTTAAAAATGTACGAGGGTGAGTTAAAAACTTTAGCTGCAAAATATATTTTAATTCACTTTTAGAAATGACAAATTATATAAATTATAAATAATTTATTAATCTATTTATTATATTTATACTAACTGATATAATCACCTTGCTTTTCAATACACTTTGTTCATCTGTCAACAAGCTATTCCCTGATTTAAAAATGCTTTAGGCTGAGCTGCAAGCCACAAATGCACCATGTTTGAAGTTAATCTTCATCCTCGTACATGCAGTTGAAGTTTGATTAATTTTTTAATCAAACAGTCAACAGTGTGGGGAGAAGTGTGCGGACGTGCATTGTCATGCAAGATCACGACACCCACGGATAGCAGACCTTTTCATTTAATCTGAAGATAAGGCTTCAGTTTTTCAATAAGAATCTCACTGTAATGAGCACTGTTGATTGTTGAACCTTTTTCCTTTCAATACAGACCCTTGAGAATCACAGAAAACTGTAAGCGTCAATTTTCCAGCTGATGATTGATTTTTGAACTTTTTAAATCAGCAATTGAGGATGTTTCCATTACATACTCTGCAGATTAATCTTAAGATAGTAGTGATGAATAAATGTCTCGCCACAAGTAATGATTTTCTTTAAGAAACTTTCGCCTTCCTTAGAGTTGTTGTTGTTAGTCTTTTGGCTGCTAACATAGAGGGGTCGCCACAGCGGACCACGCAATCTACACACAACTTGGCACAGGTTTTATGCCAGACACAACCCTCCCATTTTATCGTAGTTTGGGACTGGCACTGCATCCAGTGGCTGGGATTTGGGCATTGGGTGAGAATTGCACCCAACCCTTACCTTCCTTAGTATATTGATCCTGATGAGAAGTGCTGATGAGTGCAGCCAACAGAAGTTTTAATATAACCTGGACTGAGGATCATTTTTTGACTCACCCTCGTATACAGTACTGTGTAAATCTTTTTTCCTAAGAAGCAAATGAGAAATGAGTACTTTCTATTCGGTCTTGACATGCGATCGACCATAGTCGACAATAGTATTTCCTGTCAGACTGTCAATCTGTGTTAACTGGAACAAATGTAATAAAACACGACAGTAACATTTCATTTCAAACCGCGACAATAAGGTTTTCTCAATGAAATCATCATTAATAATAATAATAATAATAATAATAATAATAATCCGTGTCATACAACGCGCAGGCGCAGGAAGGAAGTGAAATGAGAAAACGCTCGTGCCAGGTTAATGGCTTTTCTACGTTAAAATTAAGCTCGATTATCAACCTTACATTCTTAATTGCCATTTTTAGATGAAATATAATTCTTCTAAACAGCTATTTACAACTTCGAAATAATTTCTAATGTATTATTTTGACCTGATTTTATGTTTAGCTATACAGCTCGCCCTCTAAGCTAGCTGGCTAACCGTTGGTCAGCTAGCTCAGCCAGTGCACGAGCCCCTGTAAAGACAGGACTGAATTAGGATTAAAAAACCTCTGAGATCTGATACGAGACGAAACAAGGGGAATAAAATATGCGACCAGTCCATAAACATAATCTAATCAAAAATCACACTTCAATTTCCAGAACCAACCTGAGAGAAGTCATTTTCACAGAGCTGCTTCCTGTTGCTGTGTTTACGTGCGGACGCTGACGCGAGTCTACGCAATGCGCGTGGTCGCTTTGAATTCTGGGAAATGTAGGTAATACGAAAAAATGGTCGCCCCCATTAAAAAAACAAAACAGGGAATGCTCTCTCACTCTCACTCATCTTCTATACTGCTTTATCCGGTATTCAGGGTCGCGGGGACCTGGTATCCCAGTTCCTCAGGGTACTCCGGTTTCCTCCCACAACCAAAGACATGCAGATTAGGCTAATTGAAGTTCACAAATGGGCAGTAGTGTGTGAGTGAGTGAGTGAGTGAGTGTGGGCAATAGATTTGCACCCCGTCCAGGCTGTACCCCACCTCCCGCCTTAAGTTTCCTGGGATAGGCTCCAGCCCGACTCACTTGTATACAGGATAAAGCGGTATAGCTGATCTGTGAGAGTATGAGTGAGAAAATGTATAGGCCACTAGAGCTAGCTAGACAGACATAGATAGATAGATAGATAGATAGCCACTTCATTAGCTATACTTTTCAACTGCTCATTAACACAAATATCTAATCAGCCAATCACATGGTAGCAACTCTAAGCATTTAGGCATGTAGACATGGTCAAGACGATCTCAAGAAGTTCAAACTAGCATCAGAATAGGGAAGAACAGTGATTTAAATTACTTTGAGCACAGCATGGTTGTTTTTAATGCAGGAATATGAAAATTTCTTCACTATAAATGTGGAAATTGCATTTTGATTAAAGTAGGTTTTTATTCTTTTCAGTTGCAGCGAGTGCATCCCCCATGCTTCACCAGGATTCTTGCTAGGAATGTGATCAAGCAGGTCGATAGATTTATTTAATTATTTTTCGCAGTCATTAATAAACAAATTAAATGTTTGTGCTTCTTGATGAAGAGAGTAGTACTCGTATGACTCATATTCTGTTTATACTGTTAAATGAGTGTGATTGTATTATTAAAGTTGTCATTGTTCAAAGCTAGCCAGAGTGAATAATGAATGCACTGTGAAAAAAAGTTGATAGGTTTGCAGCTAAAGAGAACAATGATCATGAACAGCCAGTAACCTGATAGAACACTGCAGTGGAACTATCTTGGATTTATTGACACTGGCAACCAGTTCTGGATAGGGTGGATAATAGGTGTGCAATAATAGTGTGAATGTATAGTGTACACTGTATAGCTGAATAAATCTAGTAATATATATGTTCAAAATTGAACATTATGTGTCCTAGGAAGTATGATAGAGCTAATCAAGCATATAAAAGGGACAGTCCTGGGAGTACGGGGGCAGGTGGCAACACTAACACACTTTCAATCTTACTACTACTGAAATTGCTACAACTACACTACTTCTAATGCTCCTACTGATACTGCAAATATTCTTACTACAATTAATTGGACTACAAATTCAACAATACTACTGCAGTTTCTATTACGACTACTAGTAATTTTCTACCCCTGGGGCAACTTCTCCTCCTATTACTTACAGTGGGAGCCACCTCAAATAGCCGTGGCCGTGTGAATGCAGTGCGGCTGCCCTATGGATGGCGTGATCCCCCCCTCCCTCTCTCTCTCCTGCCAGAAAGGCGTGTCAAGATTTCACAGTAAACATGCCCATTCAAGCCCTATTTTTTTCATTTACCTGGTGCCACCACCAGATGGCAGTTTGTTCTCAAGAACACAAGCCAGCAATCATGTGATTTTAACAACCCACCCCCACCCCCGCCGAACTGACATACCAGCAGCGGTCAGATGTGACTTTAGATAACTTAATGATCTGTTTACCAAGTCTGGAGTTAACATTACAGCTTACTGTTAGTGTCACAAACTCACAATGGCTACGTTTACACTGCAGGTCTCGATGCCCAATTCTGATTTGTTGCCTATATCTGATTTTTTTTGACCGTCTGTT
>JAQMYJ010000018.1:15311629-15323595 GCA_030014305.1 Clarias laeviceps | reverse complement strand
ATTGTAGCAATTCTGTTCGTTTAAACAAGTTGTCTTGCTTTTGATTTAGACTCTGTCTGTTTGGTATCTACAGTTTGTTTTCTGTGTGTCTGGGTACAAAAATTGGGTTCTTGTTTGTCTTTTCCATAGTATCCTCAGAAATACAGAGATTATACAGTGACTTTAGTTAAAAATCATACCTTATTTTGAACACCGAATATGAGAGTATAAAAACTCAGCCGGGGCATTTGTAGGATAAGACCTGTAGGGAGCCTCAGTCCCTAATGAGAATACAATATAACCTTGGCATTAATACTCATTATAATTTTATTAATAATACAGTTTTGTCATTTTAATATAGTTTACAAATATTTTGATTAAAACTAATATTAGTATTATTAGGAAGTGATATGAGTTTCATGGCACTTTTTTTGTTAAGGAAAACATAAAAAATAATATGCTGCCTGCAAGAGTTATTTAACCATTTTATTGTTGTCTGTTGTTGTGTATAATAATGGTTCAGATTGATTAATCACAGATTCCAGTATCATACACCAGTTAGTGCTGAGATTGTGAAATGCTGTCTAGAAGTGAAGTCCATATAACTTAAGATCAAACTGGTTTGCCAATGTGTACATAATTCTGTGTGTATTACTGTAATTAAAAGTTTTCAATTTGTTTAGCTACTACTGTATCTGCTGAACAAAAGCTTGCAAACCAGACAACCACCTACCCTACAGTGTAGCCATGACACAAATTAAGGTACCATCAAAAACACCATCTAGCAATTTAACCTTAAAGCGCACTGACACAGTGAAAGATTTAACATTAAACCAGAACCGATCTTACCAGAACTAGCAATTTATACCTATGTCAGCTATCATTCACTCACATTTTAATATACCTACATATCTGGGGGTGTGGGTTGGCTGAAATTTAAGCCTAACCAATAAGATAAAAGTAAATGCATATGATGGTTCAATAGCTGATAAGATTTGAACAAGAACAAATGAAACGTTTTAGATCAATCCTGACTTGAAAGAGCTATAGGTGTGAAATGCAAATACAGTATCTCTTGGATGTGAAAAAATCCTGAGAGGATTATCTACCGTGGCGTACATCTGAAACGCTACAGTTACGGACGTACTGTATACGGACATGTGGAATTTGACTTTTTCAGCCAGTATTTTTTTAATATATCCGAAAATCTGTGAAATGTACAGGAATTTATTGGTCAGTATACAGTTCTTTTTATGCAGTGTGCGCTTTTAATATGAATGTAACAAAGTTAAACTATTGACACAATTTCTGTCTCACTGTCATGATTCCCCTGTGCGAACTAAGCGGACGCAAATGCAGGTCCTCGGATCACTGGCCTAAGAAGAGACACATGGAACACAGGGTTAATTCGCATATGTTGGGGAAGTTTCAATTTAAAGGAGACTGGGTTAACCTGAGAGAGGATGGGGAAGGGACCTATGTATTTGGGGGAAAGCTTACGACAAGGGAGGTGGAGGTGAAGGTCCCGTGTCGAGAGCCATACCCTATCGCCTACCTGGAGCGGAGGACTTTCCTTTCGTCGTCTATCAGCAAATTTTTTGAACCGACTTACTGCTTGGGAGATTCTTGTGTGTGCATCCTCCCATACTTTCTCCGTTTTCTGAAACCACTGATCCACCATGGGTACATCGGTGGGCATGGCATCCCAAGGACAGAGCGGTGGCTGATGCCCAAGCACACACTGAAACGGCGTTAGGCCAGTTGCAGAGTGGTACAATGGGTTTTGTGCATATTCCGCCCAGATTAAGCAGTCTGCCCATTCATGTTGCATGGAGGTATCTCCCTAGTTCTTGGACAGTCCGCTCTGCCTGCCCATTTGACTCGGGGTGGTAGCCTGACGTTAGGCTAACAGTGGTTCCCAATTTCTGAAAAAAAGCTTTCCAGACTTTAGCGATAAATTGGGTACCACGATCGGAAACAATATCCTCCGGGATGCCATACTGTAGCAACGAAACACGGTTTCAAAGAGGGTTTCTGCTACCTGGAGGGCTGACGGGAGAGAGCCAAACAGGATGAAACGACATCCCTTTGAAAACCGATCGACTACAACCAAAATAGTGGTATACCCTTTTGACACCGGTAGATCCGTTACAAAATCCACAGTGAGGTGTGACCACGGTCTATTCGGTGTAGGCAGGGGCAATAATTTACCAACTGGCAAGCAACGGGGATTTTTAGTAGTTGCACAAATTGTACAAGATAAAACAACTGTTCTTACGGTTTCCCTCATTCTCGGCCACCAAAATTTTTTCCAGTATTTTAAAAGTGCGTGTTATGCTGGTTAGCGTGCATAATTTTTCAATACTTTTGATGGTGGTTTGGACCGTCAATGGTAACGGTTTACAAGATTTGGCGCATCTTGGGGCCCATGATCTGATGCGAGAATTTGCCCAATCAAAATTAGGATTATGGGAACTGAGCCAAGGTAGACCCAGCACGACGGACTGGTCCAACCGAGGAAGCACAAAGAATTTTATTTCCTCGGAGTGACTGGGGAAAGTTAACCGGAGGGTTAACGTGGAGATTAATTTAAGAGGCGACTGTTTGAGGTGACTGCCATCTAGAGCTTTAATAGTTATCGGGTACGGAAGCTTCGACACGGGAGCTCGCAGCGCGGAAAGTACCGAGGACAAAATGAAGTTCCCAGCCGACCCGGAATCTATTAAGGGAAAGACAGACACGGTATGGTTATTGAAAGAAATTTGTGCATTTAAACAAAAAGGTGAATGGGTGCGAGGAGGGGTGAGCTTTGTTACTTTGAGTAGCGGGCACGAGTTGACTCGGTGCCTCTCCCCCCTACAGTACAGGCACAACCCGCCGGTCATCCTGCGCTCCCTCTCTGTGGCAGATATGTGGGAGGTGCCCACCTCCATCGGCTCGGTTCGTGGTCCTTCCCTGTTGGAAAGCGGCAACTGATGGAGGTTATTTTTGAGACGTGGCTTGGGTCGTCTTGGTGATTGTCGTAGCGGAGTACGTCTCTGCTGGCTTCGCAGGTGTTGATCAAGTTTGATGGATAGTGCGATGCATTCTTCATGTTACACTCACAAACATCAGGCACCTGAACTAAAAAAAATATATATTCTCAATAGTTCTAACATGAATCATTACATCAACTACTTCTAAATTTTCTTCCCACTGGTGTCAAGAATCACGCTATCAAGAATACTTGACATTAAACCATCAGCTAAACATGTGTCAGGGAGAGCTCAGTGGTTGAGGCATTGGACTATGGTTTAGAAGGTCACAGGTTCGGCCTCCGAGTGGCACAGTGGTAAAGTGTTTGCCCTATCATCCAGAGATCGCTGGTTCAATTCCCGGGTGATGCTGTAACCTCTCGCAGCTGGAGGTCTAGAGAGCGCTGATTGGCCGAACTCTCTCAGAGAGGAGGGATGAGAGGTACTTCGTGCTCCCACATTAATCACGGCTCTACAGCCAATCAGGGGCGTCTGTGAGCTCGCGCGGGCAGAAGGAGTGGATAGCGCTGTCCTCCGAGTGTGTTACGCCGCCCCCAACGGTGTGTGAGCGAGCAGTTCGAAAAGATGCAATCGGCTGGCGTCTTTGGCTCTCCCTACTGAGTGGTAGTAGTAGCCTTAATGTGGGAGACAATGTTGGACACGACTAAATTAGGGAGAAAATCGGGAAAAAATCTACAAAAAAAAAGATCACAGGTTCAAACCCCACAACCACCAAGTTGCCACTGTTGGGCCCTTGAGCAAGGCTCTTAACCCTCAAATGTTTAATGAGATAAAAATGTAAGTTGCTCTGGATAAGTTTGTCTGCCAAATTCTGTGATGTAAACTCTAACCAGATTGAACTGTAGGGTGATAAGATAAAGAGATACTTTATTGATCCCAAAGACAATTTCCAACAATTATGCATTATTATGCTTACTGTCTTTAGGGGTGCTAAAATTCAGTTCAGAAAAGTGAAACATAGCCTTTGGTACTAAGTACATTCAGTATGAATAAATTGCAAAGAAGAGTCAGGGGAAGACCACAGGAAAATATTTATGATTGAGATTAAAGATAAAGTAAAAAGAGCAACAAAGTAGGACTAGTGTATCAGAATGAATCCACCATGTCAAGCTGCAGGAATCACATCATAAGAAGAACTGAAGCTTAATCTGGCACTGGGATTAGACCAGACAGCAGGGTTCTTCATACAACTTAACAGCAAGTAAACTGCACTCTTAGAAGATAAAAAAAATCACCTAGCACCACGAGTCCATTAGATGTTCTGGGTTGAACCTATATCAGAGTTTCCATTTCACAAAATACTTCAAATAGAACCCAGTTAAAGAGCTAGAATTATTAACAATCTGAAGAAACCTTGGGGGGAAATTCTGTAAGAAATCAGAACAATCTCACACACATCAAATAAACTCTTCACCATCCTGCCATCTGGCACAATATCCTGAAGCATTTCTGCCCTCTATTCCTATGATACTGTATAACAGTTTCTTCTCCTACAGTCATCTTGAAAAGTTAAAGAAAGATTATTCAAAAGTGGAAAGCATTCAAGACTTCCCAATCTTCCCAGGAGTGGACGTTCCAACACATTCACCCCAAGGCCGGACTGTGCAATGCTCAGAGAAATACAAAAAAAAAACGATACAGTACACTTAGCATGTTAAAATCCATGACAGCACAATTAGAAGAAGACTGAACAAGTTTATTTTGAAAGATTTGCCAGGAGGAAACTCTTCTGTTTGAAAAGAACATTGAAGCCCAACTAAGTTTTTGGAAGGTTTTGGAATGGACTAGTCAAGGTCCAGACATCGAGACCTGTGTATAAGTGAATTCCCAACAACCTCAATGAACTGAAGCAATGGTGTAAAGAAGACTGGGGCAAAAATCCTCTACAATGATGTGCGACAATGAAGTCCTCTACAATGAAGTCATAAAGGCAGTGATTACTTCAAGGTGGTGGTGCTGCTAAAGGTGGATCTACAAGCTATCAAATAATGAGGGTATTATTGGCCACATATGTTTTTCATTTTTGGCTTCATTTTTGTTAAATAAATAATGGCACATTCAAAAAAAGTTATATGCTGTTTTTCATCTGAGGCTGTATTTGCCTAATACTAAGACCCACTATGATCCAAAAAAAAACATCCAAAGAAGCCTTGAGGAACCTTAGCCACTGTGTACTGCTATAATGTATCAGATTTTGTATTCATTTGAATTAATTTCATGAACACTATGGTGTGAAACTTTGTTCCAGTGTAAAATTTGCAACATATTTAAGTACATTCTTTGTGATTGAACAATATTTATAAGTATATATCACATGTCTATGCTGTACACACTGTAACCATTGCTTGCTAACTGAGATTAATTACTCTGAGAAGAACATTGTCTTTATTTAAATGTGGTAATTATGTATACTGATGGCTTTAAGGTAACTTCATGATTTACTTCTGAAATGGTGGCTTGTTTTTAAAAGGTTGTGATCTTTTGATTATTATTTATTATTAAAAGTTATGGATTAAACTTTTAGGCATATTAGGAATTCCAAGGAGACACTCTATGCCATTTCACATTCTGCTGCTCACATTCACTGCATTAAATGTTCCCTTTCTGGCATTTAGCAGCCTGATGGGAGAACTGGTGTATCATGCTAACCACTGGAGCATGACTTGGTTTAGGTCTATGATCAAAGGCAAAGAGGTTGCAGAAAATTGCATCCAAGAGCAGGCACAGCATTAATTTGGGAGCATTGTCAGATACTTCTTCCAAAAAACAAACAAAAAAATAGGAATAATATGGTTTGATGTGGTTCATTTTGATATATTTTGAAGCATCATACTGTAATTCCAGAGAGCTTGGTGTATAGTTACACATGTTCTCCTGATGTCACTGTGGGTTTCCATTGGGTTTTATCAACTTTTTAAAATATGCTGGTAAATGGATTAGCTGTTAATTGGGGTTGTGAATGAGAATATGCATGGTGGACTGTCCTCCTATTTCAAGTGTATTTCTGTCTTAGGCTTTGTGTTACCACGGGTTACTGTACCAGACCCAAATGAAGATTAAATTATCCTATGTGTCTGTTAAAAGAGGAGATAAGCCTTCATCACCACCAGTGTGTGTGCTGTGATATTCTTCTTGGATGACACATTTTGACTGGAAGGATTATGAAAGTGCATTAATCAACACCTTAAGGCTTTTGTGATAAAAAGGCTCATAATGAGTATTAATTGATCTGTACATCTGGAAAATTTAAATCATTTGTTCAAGCATTTTTTTTCTCCTCTCTGAATAAAAAAAAAGTCACAGCACATTGTCCATATACGGTATAATTAATATCTCCCTTTAGTGGAGGACATGTCACCTTTCCTGACTCTGAGTGCTGGTGTCATACTGTAGTACACTGATTTGAATGCAGATGCATGACGAAACCATGACAGACAATCGAACATGGCTGAGCAACAATCAGGAAGAAATAGACAGTAAACAGACATGACACACGCACAGCATGTGTCATTACTCCAGGGACCCTGGTTTATTCCTTAGTTTTCTGTCTCTATGGAGATTCGAATGTTCTCTCAATGACCATGACAAGCATGAATGAGTGCGTGAACGTGTGTATGATACTGTGCAAATGACTGGCATTACAGTACATCCAGAATGTTCATCCTCCTCATGGACAGGGTTCTTGTGCATTACACTAGACCAGTGTTGGGAACCTGTGCTGTAAACTACAGATATAAAGATACAGGGGTTGGCAGGAAATTTCCCTAAATTTTAAAAATGGAATTTTCTTCATGCTTCACAATGTGTCTATTTTCTTTAAATGCCCGTGCTGTCATAATGCTCGGAGCATAAAGATAAATAAGCATTTTCAAAAGCCTATAATAATTGCCTTGTGCATCTTATCAGGCATGTCAAGCACTGACCTTTCAAAACGGCCTGGCCAGAGATAATAATTCTGATCGAGACGGGGCAGTTTTTGCTCAGCTCAACTATCAGCATGATGTTGTGGTATAAAGCTTTATCCATGTCCTATTGTGGAACTCCTGTCATGCTCTGATACTGTCACTCTGACAAGCATAGCATATCAGGACATGCTTTAAAAGACCAAGACACTGTTTAGATTTTCATATGCTCACTTCACAAAGGGCATCTCAGACTATTTGGGTGGCTGTGTTGTGCTTATACACAGACAGTTTCAGAATATTAAAGGAAAATGTAAATCCATCCTCATATATATGTAGCTGTCCATAAATACATACATCTTTTTAAATACAGTATATTTATACCTCTATATTTTGTAGTTTTTGCATGTTTATTCATTCATTTAAAGAAATTAGAGAAGTACACTTCTCTCATATAAAGCTGTGATTTTCTTATCCTATTATATCATTACTGTAGATATTAATATAATATTAATAGAATAATTATTAGAACAACTTTCTGATTTCTGTTGAATTAAGCACATGAATAATGTAGAGATTACCAGTCTATGAGTGATTGAATGAAAACAAAACAACCTTTGTTAGCTTTTAAACCATATTTGATTTTTTTTATTATTGGCTCTTACAATAAAGTAAGATTGTCTGAGTGTTCCACTACTGCAGGTAGAGCTATTAAGATTTTACAATTTCCAAATCTGCATGAAAACTACTTTATTTCTGCTTCTTCAAAGTAATTTAACTTCGAATTAATCAACTTGGGAATAACAGATTTGGAAAGAACAATCACAGACATGATCAAATGAGACAGTCATCCAAATGAAATGTGCCTGACACAGCAGGCAAAAGCCCCCTCACAAACACAATAAGGGGATGCTTGTACAGCGTTAATGACAGCACTTGTGGGTCTGAGAATTCAGGTTAGACATATATTCTCCACATGTCCACATGAGTTTCTTCCTTCACATTTCCCAAGTAATTGGAATGTGTTCTGTTTATTATAAAATGCCACCTAGCTACTATATAGTCATGTGTTAACATTAGCAATCAACACAGCGATAAGTAATTGTTTGTTTTCTATGTAAGTGCACAGCACAGAATAGCAATTTCAGGGATAGCAACAAAGTCCCAGCATGATAAGTAATATTTGAATTGTGATTTTGTTTTTCATGTCCATGCAGCAGAGATTTAAATCCATGAAGTGGCAAATACAAACCTTGGACCAATTTAATAACATGTGGGCTTTGATGTTTCTTCATCTGAAAACCTGCAATTCTTTTGTGCCTATCTTGTAAATGTAATTTCATCATAAGCTGTTTTCAAACTAGGCATGATTGCATGATTGCCTGATGTGCCTAATTACAAATGCCCCCCAACTCCCCAACCGTTTAGCTTTCACCTTAGTAACGTTGTTCCACACCTGAATATATTTGGTATCACACTTTACATTTTGGAGATAACGGTCTGTCTGCTTTCATATTTTTTTCATCTCAAAGGATGAGATTGGCTTGGGCTCTGTGCATGCACAAATTTCACAGGAGATGACAGTTGATTTTTAGATGATCTTGCATTTTAAATAGAAGCACAATTTGGCATGTTTAGCTTTAATTGTTTCATGATGGTATGGATCTACACATGCTACTCCTGAGCTCCCAGTGATCCAGATCCCGTTTACACCTGCTGACTCATCCCTGTGCTGAACTGGACTCCATGATAACTTGGACAACTTCTGTTATATTGAACTTTCAGCAGCCTAACACACATTATAATCGTTATATAATTTCTGTTATCCGTTATCACACAAATGAGGATGGGTTCCCTGTTGAGCCTGGTTCCTCCAAATCTCAAGGTCACTTCCTATTGTCATCTCAGGGAGTATTTTCTTTGCCACCGTCGCCCTCGGCTTGCTCATCAGGGACAATCTCACAATCTCATTATTATCTAAACACATTTTTTCTTACTCATACACACTTCCACTTAAATTTTCTTTTCATTTTGTGAAGCTGCTTTGAGACAATGACCATTGTTAAAAGGGCTATATAAATCAAATTGAATTGAATTGAATTTATTCAAACTGTGCCCGAGTACACTGTACTGTACCATGCTCAAGACCACCTTTTTCAATGGGACACAAGCATGGGCACAGTACAGTTCACACTATTCAAATAAACTGGACTTTGGGGTTATGTGAACTCGATTCCGTGCCTGAGTCCCTTGTGTGAAAGCAATGAAAAAAGAAATCTTGTCCTATTATCGTTTCCAACATTTTATTAAATATATAGAGAGGCAAATGAATGGTTTGATAGCAAAACACGATGACAATTTTCAGACTTTTACTCATTTTGGCAAATGATTTTTTTCACTTGCACGTCTTCACGAACAAGTAATTATTTCTCCATATGAAAATACTACTCAACGTAGTCTTCATCACAAGCCATTCACATTTGTGCCAACATTGAACTTATCTTTTGTATTCTCTTAAAAAAATTCCCTTTGTCACAGTTGATAGTCTCCCACTGTGTAGTTTGACAATGCTGGTTCCTTCATTTCCCGTATTTCTTTGACCTTCTGTACACATTGCTCTTGTCAATGAAGTCATTGCCGCTAATATCATTTAGAGCAGTGGGAGATGATCAATGACATACTGTGGAAAGGTTTACACATGAAAAATAAATGCTAAAAAGCAAGTAAAAAAAACAAACAAAAAAACAAGTCCTTTAAGGACCCGTAGGACCCTTCATGTCATATGTACAACTTATGCAGGTTTGTACTGAAATTAGCATTTTCAAATGAGCTTTTTAAGTTTTACTGAGCATCCTGCAGAACCACTCAAAGTTCTTAGTAGTACTTTGTTTTTTGCATGCAAAATCCAGCAGCCTTCATTCTGTTTTTTTTTGTTTATAATAGGCTGTTTTTTTCCTTTTTTTAGCCCAATCTGCATGTCTTTGGACTGTGGGAGGAAACCGGAGTACCTGGAGGAAACCCACCAAGAACAGGGAGAACATGCAAACTCCATGCACACAGAGGTGGGAATCAAACCTAGCCAGGAATCGAACCTGGACCCTGGAGGTGCAAGGCTAATCACTAAGACACTGTGCCGCCTCAATAATAATGTGGAATTTTTTTTAAATACATGTACATAGGATTTATCAATAGGGTGTCTAATAATAATTTATTGTACCGTGGGTCAGTTATATATAGCCTATTAAAAAAAAGTTATACCCATTTTTCCACTTTCAGCACAGCCCTAATAATAATAATAATAATAAAATAAAAATAAAATATATATTTTTTATTGCTTCTGTTTTTTTTATTATATCACCCGAGTTCAACAAATTGTAACTAAAAGGTGAACATACAAAGAGAAACTACCTTGACACAGAACAGCCACAGAAACAACAATATGATCTATGATTACTATTGTGATGTGCACATTACATTTGCTTTACTCCCTGGGAAAGTGTGTATAGAGCAGAGAATATGGGCCATTGCCATGGCTACACAGCATAGGGTTAATGGATCAATCCGGCTTCCATGCTCATGGTTAGAAATACAAACACACTGCTGGCACTGAGTGGCAATCAACGAAAGAAACTGCACACAGCTTATAAAACAGCCCAGAAAACATATCAACAGCTCATAACCTTTCTTCATAGTTGCACAATTCAGGGAGACCACTCTTTAGCGAACACTTCATCCGGGGCTTTTGTTTATCTTTTCTTCTAGCTCTATTTTAGCTTTCATTTTAATACTTTACCCAAAATCAAAAGTTTTAAAATCAAAACTTTAAATCAAGAGTCAGTGGGCTGCCGTGTTATACAGTAAAAGAGAATTAAACACATATAATTTGATTTGTTCAGATAGGGAAAAAAAATCCATAACATATCTTGGAAGTCATTATGCTCAGATCAAGGACTGAGTTTAACAGGAGTTGACAGAATGTCATTCAATTACACATATCCATGGTGCAACAGCTTTATTTCATGCTTAAATGTGCATGTGATGAGACAACGAGAAAACTGATTGAAAACTGTAAACTGACTACTGACATGTTTAGTCAAGTGGTTGAAATGTTCTTTGAGTGCTGATGGAATTTGAAAAGAATTCCTGAAGCTTTTTTTGTTGGTGCAGCAGGCAGTATTAATGCCTCACGGCTTTAGGATTAAAGTTTCACCTCATTTGACTTTCAGACCGCATAGTGTCCCATCCGAGGTTTTTTTTTTGCCTTGGAATCAGTGTTCAAGGAATATGCTCTGGCAATAATGCAACAATGACCCAGATTCTGTGGCTACTGAAGATGAAGTAAATAAAAAATTGATGGGTGTGAATAATTTAATGTGTAAATGCCTGCGCCAGGATAAACGTAAAATTAATGTGAGAAGACAGTTGGCTTACAGAGGTATGTCTTAAAAAAGAGACACGGCTATTGACAATGATATAAGAAAAATGGACTTTCAGTAAGTCATGGTACTGTAGCAATATCAGTCAATATTGGATGACATGGTTTGATCAGTCTATTCTTTCAGCATCTTCAATTTTGGCAGAAATCTTCCATATTGAGGACATAAAAGATTCAAAACATGATCTCCGGTGACTTCATTAGATATGCCTTGTTCGTACTGGATTGGACTCAGTTTTGCCTTCAGATCTGCCTTAAATCCTTGGTGCATAGGTTTAACAAGGTGCTGGGAACATTCCTTAGTGATTGTGATGCATTTTGATAATCCATGATGTGGATTACCGGTTCAAACAAGGTGATCTATTGGATTGAGATCTGGTAATTGTGGAGTCCATGTGAGTACAGTAAACCCATTGTCATGTTCAAGAAATAAGTTTGAGATGATTTCAGCTCTGTGACATTATCCTGTGCTCATAAAGGGATGGACATTTAAGGAATGGTATGCAACAGTACTCAAGTAAGTTGTGGCATTTAAACTCATGTGCTTAGTTGTTACTAAGAGGCCCAAAATGTGCCAAGAACACACCTGTGGGGGGGGGGGGGGGGGGGGGGGGG
>JAQMYJ010000018.1:15274437-15297158 GCA_030014305.1 Clarias laeviceps | reverse complement strand
TGTGTGCAAACCTGGTGAAGAACTACAGGAACCGTTTGACCTCTGTAATTGTTAACAAAGGCTTCTGTACCAAATATAAAAAATTTTTGACTCAAGTGATCAAATACTTATTTGACACAGTAATTCACAAATAAATTGTTTAAAAAAATCATACAATGTCACAGTGGAAATGCACCTATGCTGAAAATTGTAGACCCCTCCATGACTTCTAAGTAAGAGAACTTGCAAAATCACAGGGTGATCAAATACTTATTGACCTCACTGTATGTGAGGCAGACTTTATCAACAACAAACCCACCAAGGTTGAGTTACTGAGTATAAGAAGCATTGCATTGGCCATTATGTTGCTCACTCAGTTTATGAATGTGAAGAGTGTCTAAGTGGAGGGATTAATAATTAAACTGTGTTGGTTCATTATGTGTTTGTGCTTCACAGCAAAGAAGTTGAAGAACAACGAGAGTAGAGAAAATGGAACAAAGTACCCTGTCTTATCTATTTTTTCTGAAGTCTGAGAGGTAATGGGATTAATAAGCCATGTTGTGGCCAGGAAATCAAGTCCAGTTAAAAGCCTTTTTTAGTTTTTCACTCAGCTCTTAAGTTTACGCACGTTTTTGGTAGTAACTTTGGGAAAATTATCCAATTTCTCAAAAAGAGCTTTCTCAAGAATTTCTGGTCAACCAACGGCCTTCTCAAAAGCTGACTAGGTTCTTTGATGCCTCGTTGTGGCCCCGGGTCACCTCCTCAAAAGGTGACCAGGTTCTCTGATGAAATTGAGGGCAGCATCAATAAATACATACTGACGGCACGGTGGCTTAGTGGTTAGCACTATCGCCTAGCACCTTCAGGGTCTGGGTTAGATTCCCGTCTCGGGATCTGTGTGCATGAAGTTTACATGTTCTCCCAGTGCTCAGTGGGTTTTCTCCAACAGTTCAAAGACACGCAAATGAGGCTAATTAGCATTCCCAAATTGCCCGTAGTGTGTGAATGCACGTGTGAATGTTGGTCTGAATGGTAGAATGGTAATCACCATTGGCCTACACGGACACTAGTTGGACTACAGAGGTTCCTAGATGGATGGAGGGATTCCATACTGACTGAAAATTCTCTGGATGGTCAATTTACCACCAAAATTCTAGGCACCTCCCGATGTCACTCATACCTGATTGACGAGTGCTATACTGCTATATGTACTATACAATGATACAATTGCACAAGTGGCTATCCATTGTGTTGTGAGATTTGGTGACATTTGGTGATGCTGTGCAAGTTGTGTTTTAGGCGAAAGAAGCTGACGAGCCTCAAAATTAAGCCAGGGTTGGACAATGCACAGAACAGGTGCTTCTTTTATCTTTTTTCGACACATGTAGAACAGATTTCATTTCTGACATTACATTTCAATTTCATTCTAATTTTACAGCAGACGATGCTTGAATTTCAGCTTCAGCTACAGCAACCTCAACCTCTCTTTTATGCTGTAATTGAAATATTTACAGCCTCTAACTGTGCCTTTTTTTTTTTTAGCATCACCTTTTTAAACAAAGTCAGAGTGAGCACGTGCAGCCTCTGCCCGTGCACATGCTTTTGATGTTTTTAAGCCTGCTGATGAGCATCTAGAAGAGCCGGTCTCCACTGAGTGTGTTTCATATGACTGATCAGCAGAATTTTTATTAGATTTGCTTAGCTAGCTGGTTCTCATCTTTGTTGTTGCTTTTCATCTTTGGTCTTCAAGAAACCCTTCTTATGCATTTTGGAAACATGTAGATGGAAGAGATGGTGCTGTGTGAAGTCTCTGAACACCTACTGTATTTGACGTGTATGTAGAGTGAGTGTATGTGAGACTGAAAGATCAAAACATGGAGACTCTCCTTTACTTTTCTTATTTGTCTTTTCTTTTCATTTTTGAGGTCACCTAAATTTTGTGCATTCTCAGTTTAACGTGAAAAAGCAATGCTTCTCCAAGGCTAACACTGATGACCAGTTAATATTTTCTATAATGTCACCTGACCAGAGTAGTAGTTATATGACTTGACAAGGAAGTAAAAAGTACTAAACAATAGTGATGAGAAGTTTGAATCATTTTAGTGACTCGGTTCTTTGAATCTCGTTCATCTTTTTTTGTGTCATTTCGTTCTTTTGACCTTTTTAGGGGGTCTGTTTCAATAAACAGACCCCCAACACATTTACATACACACATTTTGGCTGTAGTTCCAGTAATGAAGATATTACAATGCAGCTAAGGACATATTATGATAAACAGAATGAGTCGCTCACCTCTCATATCATCTAGTCCAATTCGTTCGTTCTTTCAAATCTACTGCACTGCAAACCGTCTATGGGAGTCACGTGACAAAAGAACGAACAACTAGGACTTGAAGACTCATTGAGAAGGACCGTTCAGTTCAGTTTCCTGTGTACTGCACTTCATAGCGTCTTCAAGTTATTTTGCTCCTCCAACACACATCCTTCCGCAACTGGTGGAACCGAGATTCAGTGTAATTAACAGAAGTGTAAATAAATGTTAATTCTTTCTGGTACTACTGCCGTCGCCAAAGGTTTTGAGAATGCCACAAATATAAATTTTTACAAAGTCTGCTGCCTCTGTTTTTATGATGGCAATTTGCATACTGTATACTCCAGAATGTTCTGAAGATGATCAGATGAATTGCAATTAATTGCAAATCCCTTTTACCAAAAAAAAATTTTACAAAATGTGCTTTGTAACATGCATTAGGCGTGACCAGAACAACAAGGATGATTCAGAGGCAATTTGGTCTGAGAAGCAGTTATTAAGTAGATCAAGTGTTGTTCAAGATGACATAGCGTTATTATATGTGATTTCTTGCTGAAAGTGCTTCTGCGACTTTCTGTTTTGAATGTAGGTTTTGGCACTATGGCTAACCTGTGCTTTCTCTAAGACATGTGATGCCAGCTGCATCTACTCAAATGGCTGCTCATGCCCAGGACAATGCTACGCTTTTTGAAGTCCTTTCTACGGTGGCAGAGAAGTGCAAAACAAATTTAAGAAAACTGAAACCAAATAACAAATCCAAAAACAAAATAACAAATTAAAAAACAAAATAACAAAAACAAAAACAAAATAACAAATTAGTTTTGGGTTTTGTTATTTTGTATTTTAATTTGTTATTATGTTTTTGGATGAGTTATTTTGTTTTCGGTTCTGTTTATTTTTTTTGCACTTCTCCACCACCGTAGCTTTCTGCCTTCATCCTCATACAAGTTCACAGAGGTCCATAACTTTTTTGTGTCACTAATGAATGATGAAATGGAGAAAGTGGGCTTTCCCTCACACCCTGAGAGTAACATACAACAGTTTCTTCAACAAAGAAGAAATTATATTATTCTTTACATTTTGTACAACTGTGTACAAGTGGGTAATTTATCTGCAAATGAAAAAGAACAAATGTGAAAGAGAGCTTTAGGTAAGAAGTGCTCACAGAGCATTCAATGCATAAACAAAGATATCGAGAAGTGGAATTTGGGTCCTAGACGGTACAACTGCTGCTGAAATGAAAAAGAGCACTCCATTCACATACTTGTAACTGTTAAGTTACAAGAGTCTCAAAAGCCAGAAAGCTTTCCCCTTGTGATTAAACTTCTTATAGAAGGAGCTCTCAAGGTCCTAAAAAAAAAGGTTCATCACAGCAGCCAGCAGTCATGCTCTCTGGGAAGCAATCTCGCAAAATCTGAGCCAACTGACCTTGCTGACATCTGCCACACTCCTCGAGAGCGCAGCACATCAGTTCCCACACCAGCTGAGTGTGTGTGTGTGTGTGTGTGTGTGTTATATTGGAATATACTGGAAATTCTTTCTTTTGGAAAGAAAAAAATGAAACCACTTGCTTTTGTTGGTTTTGTTCAGGTCGTGTGTTTTACTCAGGAGAAATTCAATTCTGTATGCTGAATTAGATTCTGATTTGGTTTAAGCTACACACATGCACTCTCATTCAAACACACCTATAAACAGACTCACACACAGATACACTCTCATACAGTGTCTCATTTACTCTCTCTTTCTCTTTCACACACACACAAACTTCAATTCAGTCTACCCAAGACGTTAGTTATTTTTAAAGACATTTATTGTAAAAAGTTCATCACATGATATTTTTTAAATATATAAAACAATCACTTGTCACTGAAAAGAAATAGCAAAATGTGTTTAGTTGGAACATTTGATGTGGTCTTGCTGTTGTCCGGTGTCCACGCAAAGCTCATATAACAACAAAACACACATGTTGCATTATGGGAACAATTTCATTCTGGAATGCACTCTTAGAGCTGGCCTCCAATATTTCCCATCATCAGTTGGTGTATTGTCCGCCAGGAACCTCCTAAGGAACTAAACTGTGGAACTTTTGCTGTTTATTATTGCTGTTGCTTTGTGGAATGAACATGTTACCATTAATGGAGCGAACACACAAAGCAAAACTTCATGCATCAACAGAAAAATGTTGCATGTTTTTCTGTAGAAACTAAACCTTTGATAAATTAGTCTGCTTTACCAGGTGCAAACATTTCTTAGCTACATGCAGGGTTTTTTTTTATTTAATTTTATTATTATTATTCCAGGCTAGTCAGGCAAGCTGGTCACTCTGAGAAATCAGTTAATTCCTGGAGCAGGAAATATAATCAGCTCTGGTTCCTCTTGTAGGAATGTCCTGATGTTCCTGAAACATTACTTGGTTCCTGTGGTAGAAATACACCTAAAGGCTGATTTCTACTTCTTACAAGATGCACATACAATATGTGCTGCATAGGACTAGAGCTCGTAACTCCTGATTCCTGACATCTGACTAGAGAAGAAAATCCTCAGAATTCCTACACTGGAACTCCACATTCAGCAAGGGAACATCAAATCAATCAACATACAGTCATATTCACTTGTTAAAGCTATAATGTCGTCTAAAGAGCTGACTGTTACAAGGAGGTAAATATACAGTACTGTACATCACTTATCACAGTTTCCAAGCTAGATTGTTGCCACAACCAAAGACAAACATGGAGGTGTGTGATTTTCTCTACTTTCTAGGTCGAGCACAGAAAGATTAAATAATAATAATTCCAATATTTGATTTTCCTCATCTGTGAAGGAGGCGGGGCTTGGTGCGTTGCTCTTGCTGGAAGTAGAACTTTGAAAAAAAAGTGTCACAGTTGTCTTCGATATGCGATCCACATTGTACCCAGCATATAAGATGGGAGAATGTGGAACATGAAAAATCCAAATACAAGGGGGATTCAAGTCAAACCAGGACAAATGAAGGTGTTAAAAAAAATAATAATAAAAAAATGACATTTACAGAAGATTTTAAGCACAGTATGGTGATGAGACTCTTAGCGGCAGTAAAATATCTAATGGCAAAGGCTGTACGTCTGTGAATGATCATCTTGTCTGAGGTGGCTTGGGGTTGTTCCTGTGAAAATTCAGTGAAGGGAATGCCAGATCCTCAACAACTGACCAATAACTTGCTGTCAACTTGTGAAAGAGATCTGTCTGTGGGAACTGTATACACAATCATTCATGAATACCACTTGCACATTAAAGGAACTCGGCTGGGAGTTATTGCCACATCCACTGTACAGTCCTGACCTCGCTCCAAGACATTCCTACATGTTTGGGGAATTAAAGGAGTTCCTGGGAGGCCAGCGTTCCAGATATAAATCAGCGTTATCCGATCATGGCTCTAGCACATTGACAAAACTTTCTACTGTGATCCAAGTACTAGTTGTGAAACACTGAGACAAGTGAAGCAGGGGATTGTATAGCAAAATAAAGGTAGTTAGTAGTTTCCTCTCATAACGGTGTTCTGTTAGTTCTGCAGTTCTGTTCGACTTGAACTGTGCACGCCTTAGTCAGTTCTCAAAGTCTACAGTGCTGAAACAGTTGAGCACCAAACACATAAATGCATTCCTTTCTTTTTTTTTTTTTTTTGCTTGCTCACCAGCCTTGAAACCTGACTTGACTACACATTTTGTAGAAGTAGAAATCAGCTCTAATGCTCAGAGCTCTAGTACTCAGGCTTTGGATATTTGAACACAGCTTAACCAGACACTCTAACTCTCTACATCAAAGTAAACTTTATACCACCTTGAACGTGACATCACCGAGCAGCTACTGGTGCACTTAAGATGCTTTACACTACAATCAGAAATGGCATATCAGTCTGTACAAGCAAATCACATCTTATTGCAATATGCACTTCAGGACGAGAGAGTCAATGTTTTAAAAAGATTACAACATGATCCTAATGAAATCTGTAACACACTGTGAGATCACATCAGATTATACACCAAGATATTTGGACGATAGACCTGCGACTGAAGAAAATGACTACACTTGAGCAGACAACAAGTTCATATAAACAAGAAACAATCTTCAATGTAAACTTGAGGTAATACGGATCTGATGATTATGTTTTACCATATTTTTAGTTACTCTTGTACTTTTAGTTTTCTGATGAGTTTGTGTACTCATATTGATGGCTTTTTATTACTTTTTTTTAAATAAAAACTTCTGACACTGCCATAACTGTTGTCCTGCTGGCCTTTGTTGTAATCTTACCTAATGAGGATGCCATTAAAAAAAAAACAAAAAAAAAAAAAAACACCTCTTTCAACTCACGACCAAAGGATTCTATAAGTATGTGCGATTTTTAGGAGCAATAGCAAAACCCAGATAAAAAAAACAAACAAAAACATACAGTGTAAAAGCCGGTTTAAGACACACTGGCTGTCTAGGAGATTTATTATGTAGTAAACAAACTGCCTGAGATTTTATTGCTGGTTTTTGCACTGAGATTCTGAAGGAAAAAAACAAAAACAAAACAGGAAATCTACGACAATGGCGTGTCGTTTCGTGGCTTTTTAGCTTTACCCACAGAAGGAGAGCAGAGTTCAGACTCAGATTTGTCATTGACTCTTTTAAGCTCACTGACTGTGTCTAGTTTATCGTCACCCACCACCTCACGTTTACATGGTTTCTTCAGTCCTTTGTCATCGTCCTCTTTTTTGACCACTCCATCATTGTCCTTCTTTGGCATTTTGCTCTTCACCCCAGGTTCTTTCTTTTCTTCTATCTTCACCTCAATCTTGACTTCTTTTTTCCAGGCGCCGTACGGCAGGATGTCCACATCGCCCCCTGAGAACTCGCACAGCGTTGGCCCCGCCCACTCTGGGATCTCCAGGCCCAAGAGCTTCATCAGCTGACCCATGACTTCATCTACGTAACCATGGATAAGTAGGTGGCCGTGCTTGTCCTGGAATCATGTAATAGTGTAAGTATCTAGACAGCTTACATTTCTGTAAATTAACTTCTTGTCTGTTTTTCTAGATTTACAACACTGTACAAAAGTCTTAAGCCACACCTCATTTCTTCATATTACATACTAAATGAAATATAAATTAATTTAAAGAAATTGGAACAATTGTTTTACTGTGACAGGCTGCAAAGTGCCTAAAGGTACAATTTAAAAATAGTTTTTTTATTTAACAACCTCAGCAGCAACCTCATTTCCCCTCTCGTCCATTCCAACCACTCAGCATTCAGCATCACCAGTATATTAATCAACAGCCTGATCACCTGTCATCATCTGCACCTGCCTGTTTATCACTGGTTCACGCCTCCAGTTAGGTGTTTTTTTTTGTTGTTGTTGTTTTGAACGTGAGGTGAATATGTGGCTTAAAACAAAACACATTCTTCAGAAGCTGGACTAATAATGAGAAGTCAGAAATTAAAGCTAAAATAGTCCATCAGGATGCCTAAAGAACTATTACTCAAGACTAAAAAAAAAATATAAAAATACAAGAACATCTGGGTCTTTGGAAGCAGAATATGAAGAAATGAGGGGTGGCTCAAGACTTGGACTGTATTATAGGAAAAAGCTAAGTCTTGTGTATACTAGGTTCTAAAATATTTGTATATTTCCCTACTTCCATGAAAAGCAGAAATCAGTACACCTCAGGTGGGAATGAAGTGCTTAGTAACAGTTCTGAGATCAACAGGCATAGAAAACATAACGTGACACAGGCTCTGTAAAATCTCTGCATTTTAAATGAGGTTAGTCACCAAACAAATCCACTTAGGACTTCAACAGCATCAACTATGGTGTGCGTTTAAAAAAAGAAAAAAGCTTCTAAAAGGTGTAAAAAAAAAATAAAAAATCAATCAGGATCAAAAGCTGAACACTTGCAGTGTGTGCAAGTTGCAGCTCGGGGGAAAAGTGGTGAAAATGATTCACAGCTACAGCTTTTGACTTGCTTAAATCTATTCAGGCTGAGATTGGATGGAGGTAGGCAACAGGCAACTACAGAATTATTGGGACTGACAAATATTTCAGACAATTATTTACATTTCCCACTTAAACAGCTGAACCTACACATATTTTATCTAAAAGAAATCATTCACTTAATATTATACAGTACTGTGCAAAAGTCTTGACTCCCCCTTGTTTCTTCATACAGTTAAACCTTGGATTGCGAGTATAATTCGTTACGGAAGTGTGCTTGTATATCAAAGTGAATTTCCCCCATAAGAAATAATGGAAACTCAGATGATTCATTTCATAACTCAAAAATATTCATATAAAAATAATTAATACAAAATATTAAGTAAAAATAAAACAAATTAACCTGCACTTTACCTTTGAAAAGAATCATGACTGGTGTTAGATAATATAAGAAGCAGGAGCGGGGGATGGGGGGTGCACAAGAGAGAAAAGAATGCATGCGTACTACTCGTATAGCAAGACCTCTCTCGTTTATTAAATTAAAATTTATTTTAAAATTTAGCTGATCTTGTGAAACGCTCGCAAAGTTACTCACAATCCGAGGTTCCACTGTATTTTGCTTTCAAGGAGCTGGATGTTCTTGTATTTAATGCAGTTTTGAGGAATAGTTCTCCAGCCCCCCTGATGGACTATTCTGGCTTTGATTTTTGACATGCGTTTCTCTCATTTTCAGTCCAGCCCCTGTACCTGACCAGCTTCCGAAGAAGGCTTTGTTTGTTTGTTAAGCCACACAGTGACATATGAATCATTCAAGCATAAAAAACGTCTAACTTATAGCATGAACCAATGAGAAACAGGTGCAGATGATGACAGGTGATTGGTATAGTGGTGATGCTGAATGCTGAGTGATTGGAACAGACGAGAGGGGAAATGAGGATGCTGCAGACGTTGTTACGTAAACAACCAATTTTTAAATTGTATCTTTGGGCACTTTGGAGCCTGTTGCAGTAAAACATTTGTTCCAAATTATTATAATACATACATATACACACATTGGTCTGGGAACTCTGGTTCATTTTAGTTTATACTCTAGTTCTTAATACGTGCACAAACAAGTATCCAAACTTAAACCACTGCAACCCTGACAAATAAGTTACTAATGATAAATCAAGGAACCTTGTAAATGTATTGCACTGTGAATCACATTTTCATATCTGACTACTTGCTTATGCAACCAGCTTCATATCTAGACACTCAACAGCATGAAAGTAAAAATTTGCATCCCACAAAGTCTACTGCAACCTGATTTCTGGCGAGATTTCTCAAACAAAGAAACAAGCAAAAACAGCTCTGTATTTGTTTAGAATATTCTATGTTCATTCCGTATCCTGTATTTTTATTTTGCTTCTCAACATAAAGGTGCCAATATTTCTAAAGTTTTTGAAAAAATTAATTATTAAAAATGCAACTTGCACACAGTCTTTGAGGATTTAAGCTCAATCTATTCATTTACACTCATCATGAACACTGGTTTTTTTCTGGACACGAGTAATAATAAGGTTTAAATAATTAGTTTTTTTTTTTTTTATCAACACAGAGTTTTAAATAATACATATCTTCTTGGATTATTAAGTAAGTGGTGCTACAAGTCCCAAAATGCCTTTCCCAGTGTAATTTTCTTCTAGAGGAATGTTTTGACCAGAGGAAGGTTTAAAGGAATAAACAAACATTGCACTAGCTGTTAAGCATGGTGGTGGCAGCATCATCTTTTGGGGCTGTTATAATGCAAGACAAATGCCTTTGACTTCTTCAGCATAACCTAAAATCATCAGACAGCTGAAATTGATACAAAACAATGCTCCAACAGGACTGTTACCCCAAACACACAATAAAGCTGATTGTGGAATTGATAAAGCAAAGCAACTTTAAACTTACGGAGCCTTGACCCTATAGAGAATTGGTGGATTGTGCTTAAAAATCAGGTCTGTGTCAGGAAATCTAATATTTTTAACTGTACTCTGTGAAGAGTGGTCAAATACCCAACCAGAATTTGAAGCTTGTTGTGTGTATATATACTGTATATATAAACCTGGCGCATTTAACCAAATATATATCAGGTGTGCCGTATGTATAAAACATATGTTGCGCAACTATTCTGATGTTCACGATCAGTTTCTGTAACCTTCTGACCACAACTGCATGATTCATGGACCCGCCTGTAAATATGCAATACCGAACAAATACAGCAAGATGATAATATTACACTGAGAGAGACAGAGAGTGGGACGTGTGAGGAACGCGTGAATAACTCGAGAGAGTCGAAAATAGAGCGAGCACTCGCTTCCTTTATAATTACACGCCTAATAAGCGTGTGAGTGTATCTGCATGTGTGTGCATGATGACTCACGTGTTTGGTTTGCTGAAGGTTTACTATCACCAGTTTGCCTCTGGTACGTTTGGTCAGAAGAGGCAGATCACCACTGGGCTTAATTTGTAGAGATGTACCCAAGGTAAGAGCCAGGTCAGCTCGTCTGCACACACATGCAAAATAATTTTCAATCATTCTGTTGCAAAATGTTGAAAATTTAAATACATTGGCTGATCTGCTTGCGGAATAAAAAACGTAAGAGACAGGATGCACTTTGACCTGATTGAGTGCAAAGCCCTTGAATGTGCTTTACACACATACACACACACACACACACACACACATAGAGAGACTTCTAAGCTTTTTTTTCTAAATGACCTCACATATGGTTATGGCACTTTCACTAACATATGAATAAAATATCAGGACACACAAGCGCACACACATGCTGGGCACTTCATTTAGAGGTCAGACTTACATGATGTACACTTTTTATATCACCTTCGCTCTACGCATCTCAAACGGCCACTCTACAATTCTGAAAGTGTGACCATGCTGAGCCACATATATATATATATATATATATATATATAATTTTCCAGCCAGACGAAAACTGTCTCATTTTGAAGCGGCGTGATATAGCACCTTTAACAGTCATGCAATAGACATGGTTCTGCTGAAATAACAAATTGCCTCTCCAAATCATTATTACTCTAGTCCACTCGTGGAAATTACCAACCAATAGTCTTAGAAATAAATGACCAAAAAATGTTAGCTTGTATGCGTAAAACTTGTTAAACTTTTTAGGCATCGTCTTGCCTAAAAAAATTCAGTACTCATTATTTTTGTACTGGTTTTTAAATCCTATATTAACAGCTATTATACTGTAGGAAATTAATTAAGCTGTAATATACTGAATCAAGGGCATAAAATTTTAATTAAACTGCTATTCATCAGTTTTATTCCCACTATTTCAGTAATATTGAATCAATGCACTGTAAAGAAACTGTGCCAAAGGTTTGACCAAGAATCTATCTGCTACACTGTCCGGTGTTATGCGCTAAAATGTCCTCCTGCCACGGATCGCACCCTGAAATAATAAAAACATTTTTATATTGCTTATTTTATAATAAAATTCGTTTTGTGTAATTGTAAATCGTCACATTTCATATATAAATATCTTAAAATTCGGGAATGCCAGTTAAGCTAATCTGCATGTCTTTGGAATGTGGGAGGAAACTGGAGCACCTGGAGGAAACCCACCAAGCCATGGGGAGAATATGCACACTCCATGCAAGCAAACCCAAGGCGGGAATCGAACCCCGAACCGGGAGGTGCAAGACGACAGTGCTAACCACTAAACCACCGTACCGCTGCCACCCCTAGATCTCACTTATAAAATAACAAAATAACAAAATAGTGCATCGCTATGGGTTTAATGAGTGCTGATTAAAATGTAAAAGCATGGCCTTCGACGGTGCCCAATGGGACACACTGACAGCCTTGTCTTTGGTTTTAACACACAAACACACACACACCCACCCACCTACACACCTACCTGCTGGCTTCATCTGCACGGTTCAGATCCCGGTCAGGAAGTGAGTCCTCCCAGTCCAGAATAGTGCTGATTAGCTTCCCTCTACCAACACACAGACGAGATATATTGAACCACACACACACACACACACACATTAATAATGGACATGTGCAAGCCTACTCACCTGCAGGCTCTGAGTCCTCTGGATCGAGTGCCTTCACAGTAGCGTCCTGTGGGTTTCAGACCCATGACCCCAATTACCTTTTCACGCACATACTGCCTGCGAAATCACAAAGCCCACAATGCTGTGACCTTATCTAGACCTGAATGCTTAAAAACACATAGCAAATCAGCCGGGGCAATTATAAAATAGGCATTTAAAAGGAAAGAACAGTTGTAAAAGTTAGCATAAAGAAGAGACTACTCATATGACTCATACTGAGCGGTGGAGTACTATTGAGTCTACTACATCAGGAGAGAAAAACTTTATTTTCTGCATAATGGTATAATGAATACATGTACAGCCTCAAGAGAGTGACCCTGAAAATGAAGGAAAGATGGAGGAAAACATTTTTGCAAGGCACTTTTTTTAATGAGTATGCCCACTCCTGCGTTCATTATTCTTGTATCAGAGCACAGTCTGTGTGTTAGAGTGTTACTTGATATAATTAATATCTCATGACTGCGCAAGCATCCTCTTTTTGCAGTAAGAACAAATATTTTAATCACAAATTAGCTGTTGTACTGTATGAGTTCAGAACACTTATTATAGTGTAGACAAGTACATATCGATCAGACATCACGCTGATAACATTTAAAAAACATTTGCGATGCTTATCGTCCTGCATTAGTAAAGCGGTTGTAATCTTCCAGCTCTGTAACCCTGGCAGAGAAAAGAGAGAGAGAGAGAGAGAGCAATGCCAAGGAGCTCCAGGCGGATGTCTGGCTCCCCAGGGAACGAGGGCGTAAACAAGGAGATACAGACTCGCTGCAGGCTATGTGACCCCAAGCAAGGCTCTGAAAAAAACGACCTTCTGGGGAACTGGGTCTTAAAATAACAACTTCTGTGCATGTGCTGATATGACTGAGTCAATTAGAAGCAGAATAGGTAAGACGGATTTGAGGGCCAACTTAAATGTAAACTTTCTGTTTATACTTGATTTGTCCAGGGGCTTCTGTGGAATTTGGAGTTTTCTGCAGATTACAGAAAACAAGACATACTGTTTCGTTTACCTCTGATGAGGATGGAAATGCGAAAAATTCTGAACATGACAATTTGTAAAGAACAATATGTATATTCATATACAGTACCAGACAGTGCTAACCGCTAAGCTACCATGCCGCCTTGCACCTCCGGGTTTAAGGTCCGGGTTCGATTCCCGCCTCGGGGTCTGTGGACATGAGGTTTGCATGTGAATGGAAAGTTTCCTCCGGGTTCTCCGGTTTCCTCCCACAGTCCAAAGACATGCAGATTATTCTAACTGGCATTCACAAATTGCCCGTAGTATGTGAATGAGCGTGTGTGTGTGTGTGTGTGTGTGTGTGTGTGTGTGTGTGTGTGTGTGTGTGTGTGCGCGTTATGCGATGGACTGGAACCCCATCCAGGGTGTACCCAAATCTCTTGGGATAGACTCCGGACCTCCTGCGATCCTGTATACGAAACTGACCGCTTTTGTTTTAAAACCCTTTCAGGAAAGAGACCGTTTAACAGCATCAATGTTATATGTTCAGGAATATTTCACAAGAGCTTCATGTGCACAGTGTGTGAAGGGGAGGGGCTATTTATAAATGGGTCTGCGTCATACTATATATAAATATAAATGGAACTGGTTTTCTTTTTTCTTTTGATCAATTGGTTGTTCAACAATAAAATTGTTATTATTTTTTATTATTATTTCCCCGCCCCCTAATTTTGTTAGAAATAAAGAATAGAAACCCTTTACTATCGCTGAAGTCTATCAGTTTTTTCCTCCAAGACACACTATACCAGGAAGCTCATGCACACTTGGAGGATGGCGCTATCTGCTCCTTCCAGTTGCATGAGCTCACAGACACCCAGAATTGGTTGATATTGCCATGATTGATGTGAAAGTGCTAGAATGCAACCCATCCCCTTGAAAGAGCTCAAATTTTGTCCTCCTGCTGCAGAAGGCTACAGCATCAATAAAAAACTTGCTATCTCTGGATGATAGTGGCAAGCTCGTTGCTGCTGTGCCACTAGGGGGTACCCAGTAGTTTTCTTTAAAATGATGGGCGAAACTAAAAAAGCAAAGACCAAAGAGTTTATTTTTTTGTACCAGGCTGTAAACATGTTTATGAATGTTGTAAAGTTTGGGCTCTATGGGGATTGACTCATATTAGGAGAACTGCATGTTTTAACATTTCTGTATTGTGTGTTGTTGTTGTTTTTTTCAGAACAAGAGGTCTGTGTACAAGTAGTGCAAAATCTGCAACCCGTTTAACCCATAAAAGTATCAAGTATCAGTCAGTTATAGTAATGGGCTTATTTACACACACTGGTAAAAATTGTGCTGTCTGAAAATATACAGAAGAGATACTGCAGGGGTAAAACAGCAGGACAAACAGGTACATGAAAAAAAAAACAGCAGGAGGGTTAGAGATACATGCGAGGAGAAAAGGTGCTTCAAGGAGACAGCCTTGAGAAAAGCACAGTGATAAGAGACAAGAGAAAGAAGCACAGTGAGTTAGAAAACAGAAAAAAAAATCTCAGCAGAATAAACAGATACAGTGGAAGATAAGACTGATAAAGAGACAAGGCAGAAGTCAGACACGCACTTGCCACACTTCTCACACTCCTCGATGAACATGTTCCCATGAAGCTCAGACAATCGGTCCCTGAAAAAGAGAGAGAGAGAGAAAGAGAGAATGCTAATGAGTTATACACTGATAGAAGAAGAGTACAAACAGTTAAAAAGATAAGAAATATGGAAAAAAAAAAAAAAACAAGCATCTGACATCTTCCACTCATCTCATTCTCATCACAAACACATTTCCACATGTTAATGCGTTCAGCTGAGCGCCTGAACGTGTATTCGGGCCGCAGAGGACATTTGGTCTCGAGATGATTATACCTGCAGAGTTATAATCAAGAGCACGGCATCATTAACGGCGACCCGGGAGGGGGAACGCAGAGCCGAAGCGGCGCTAATCACAAGACTGTGTGCAGAAATGGAAAACGCGGTGCTGTGAGCTCACCTGAACGATGAGAGCTGTCAAAACAAATCAAATCCAAATCTGTCATATTGTGATTTGCATTCGTGTTCGACTCAGAGAATCATGTGTCAGAGACACGAGAAGTAAAGGTGAAGAGGAAGGACAGGAAATCGACACCGCTCAAACTCACAGAGCAGATCCAAAGCATGCAGGGTGTTCTGGGTCCTTCGTGTGAAATGATCTATGTATGAAATTCGTATTTATTATGTATTTTCAGTTTTTGTTCATTTTGAAAATGTTTTTCATAAGAACACTTCAGAACATGCTGTTATGAGAATGGTGGTCTTATGAGATGTAGCACATCACCCTGAATATGAAGGACGTTCAAGTCAAGGCAGGAATTGTGATAAACATGTTCGTGACTGAAGGCGTAACCTGACTGACATTTAAAGAAGACCTCAAGCACATTAAGGTGATGAGACGATTGTATGACGTATGACGATCCAGGCTAAGGTGGCTCAGAACCCATGGCAGTCATTCCCATGAACATCCAATGACTGCAACATCAAAATCAACTGATAAGTTGTCACCAACTTGCGGAACAGACAGACACACCGGCCTGTGGGAACTGAACACATATTCATTCACGAACACCACTTGCACATTTTAGGAACTCAGCTGGGAGTTATTTCCACATCCCCTGTACTGTACAGTCCTGACCTCGCTCCAAGCTATTTCTAAATGCTCCTGGCAGGTCAGCGTTTCAGACTCGAATCACCAATCATGGCTCTGGTGTGCTGAGGAAACTTTGATGGTATCCGAGCCCTAGTGAATAGTTTTTCACAGTTTTGCACAGGCAAAAGTCCTGGTTTGACTTAAACGGCCCTCGGTCTGTTATGTCTTGTATCACAGAATTTTTTTGTTTGTTTATAGAAGGACATTTTGCTTTTTATCTGCTTGTATTTGTTTGTTCTGAGATTAGCATCTTTTACAGCATCTACAATAGCCTCTTTTTCGTATGGGGAGAATACGAAACCGGCTGCTTCAAAGTGCTGGTCCTGGAAGCTAATGGAGCTGAGAATCACAGGTACATTTGGGTGTCGCAAATTATTATTTTTTTATTTTTATTTTTTTATTATTATTATTTTATTCAATTCAATAGCCCTAATGCATATTTCCAATTTGTCCCCACCTACTGTATTACTTACAAAGCGATAGTTTTTCTGGCCAGTTTTCTGATCCATTCTCCAGTCCACTAGGTGGAGGTATTGCACCAACCACAGATAAAATCAAAAAGAAGAAAAGCAAGTATTTGCAGAAGAAGGAAGATGTTTTCATGAAAAAAGCGGTGGTATAGTTTCACAGATCTCTAAAATTTTAGGCCATTAAACAAGTTTAGCTAAATAATTGTGAAAAGAGTTTGAATAAATTCGTAATTAAAAACAGACCTACTGATTTCGTTACCTGAATGGACCAACAAAAGATCGATTCAATTGCATAATCGATGAAATCGCACAGCTCTAAAGGCAAAATAAATGTCTTCTTTATTAAAGAATCACTTTAAAATCCTATGATCCTATTTTGTTAGCAGATGAAAAATGTTAATTACTAGATTATGTACAACGATTACCATAAAAGGTCCTGTAAAAGCTGTTATTATATTGTTACTATGGACACGATAACCTATTAAAATGAGCTTTAATATAGTCTTGTTATTTTTTTCTTGGGGCTGGAATTACTCACAGCTGCCTTTACATAAATTTTTTTTTTTTATATATTCTGACCAATCATGTTTGCGAATTTGCTGGCGGTGTGATAGTGTATAACTGATTTCCACTGTTTTGTTGATTACCTGGGGAAACCCGAGCGCAGGTGAATGCCGTCCACGTTTTGGCTGATGAGGTATTTGAGGTAGCCGGCCCTCTGCAGCTGCAGCAGCGCCATGTGAGTCAAACTCGGCTTAGCGTCTTCAAACGTAGTGTCAAACTGAGGACTCTCTCCTCTTTCCTCCATCGTCCAGACGCCTTTCGGGCCCCTGCATGAACACACACACACACACATCAAACATCAGCATGTGTGTTTCTAGGTCAACGTTTATGAAACTAGGACATGTTGGAGTTTTTCCCCTCTTCAGCACGACTATAGACGATACTACAGTGATTAAGCAATGTCTCCTTCTTGAACTGCTGAAGTGGAGAAGAAAGTTTAGATTTAATTTTATTCTCTATCTATTCTCTATCTGTTAAGTTATCTAATATTTAAAATAAAGTAATCTAATATGGTTTTAAACTGTATATTATATTAAACTATTTAAATAATTTGCCTGATATGAGTTTAGCTTTTTCTTTCTCTCAAGTTTCTTTCTTTCTTTCCTTCCTCTCTGCTTGTTCATCCTCAGGGTGGACCATAGAGCACAAGACACACTGTGCTTTGAGCCAGTCCTCAATTCTTTTTGAATTATGAAAAAATATATATTTTCAAGAAAAAAATTTAATTGACAAAATAATTTTAAAATTGAAAGAGGCTTGAGCACAAACAGTTTACTGCAACATGCCTAAATATAAAATAAAAATTGGTTGATTAGGTAACAGCGTCAGCAGCAACCTCATTTCCCCTCTCATCTGTTCCAACGACTCAGCAATCAGCATCACCAGTATACTAACTGATTGCTACAAAGTGCAGTAACGTTTGCTTGAATGATTCATAGGTGACCGTGTGTCTTAACAAATAAAAATTATTCCTCTGAAACTGCTCAGGTATTGGGACTGGAGTGAAAATGAGAGCCAAAAAAGTCCTACAGGAAGCCTGGGGAACTATTCCTCAAGTCTACATTTAAAAAATACAACAAAGTCTGGCTTTAGAAAAGAAAAATATAAAGAAATGAGGAGTGGCTCAAGAAGTTTGCACAGTACTATACATATATTTTTAATGGCAAAGCATGCACTGAAACACAAGTTTGTTAATACTTTCCGAAACTGAAATTGTAATCTAATGGTTATGATGTTAAAACATCACCGAACAAAGGTTTAGCAGTCATGCCCCGAGACTTACTTATAAAAAGGCGGATTTTACTCAAGGGTTAAAAAATGAATCCAAATATCCAAAGTACACATTATTTTTTGCAAATGAATAAAAATAATTCTGAAACTGTAAACAAATTTAAATCTGACTCGTCAGCAGTTCTGACTGTAATTCCAAATATTTTTCTTTAATGCTCTCTTCTAATATCTCAAACTAGACTTTGTTCACATGGAACTTAATTGCACACTCATACATGCATTTGTTATATGTACAGAGGCATCTGTTGAATTTTGGAATTAACTAAAATTTTTATGAATGAAGTTGTAAGATCTGTTAAAGTTTGAGATTTTTTTTCAAGGTCATTTTTTTTTATTTTTATAATGGCGTTTTCTATTTAAATTTCAAAGAAGCATATCTATGCCTATATGTTACCTCAAGCTTGGCCAAATGCACCTGTGGAAACCCCATTAAAATTCAATTAGTAGTTATTATGTGATGTGTGCACAAACAAACAGACAGACAAAAATTCCAAAAACCATCTCGATGTGTTCTGTTACTCATCTTTCGTCCCCCCCAAATAATTCTTTTTGCAAATATCTTCAAATGTAAAGACATGCCAACTTTACAATTAGATTATATGTATAGACATATGGTGGACAATCAAGTTTAGGAGACATTTATAAGATATTTATAGAAGAAGTCTCAGCGTCTGTATTGTATTGTTCGGCACATTTGCCATCATGTGACGTCTCATGGATCCTCTATAAGAATAAATAAAACTATAAGTGGTTAAAAAGCATGAAATGTACTAATGTTCATTAATAATGTTCATTAATAACTTACAAATTGACACTGTTTGTAAGTTGCAGTGGTGTAGCAGCAATAAAACACTTTGAGATATAGTAATATAGAAAATAAATCAGGAACTCCACCTCAAATTGGGATGAATCACATCAACCTACAGTGGATTCTTTGTGCATTATTATGTTTTATTTATACAGTATATAGTATTTTACTAGGCGTTTCTATGTTTTGATCGCTAAACATCAATAACGATCTCCTTTCAGCGCTATTCCTCGAGTCTTTTCAGTACACGCTCCGAAACTGAAATTTTCATATCATACATTTTCCAAATAGTGCCAAGCAGCATCTTTTTAAGCAGCAACTTCTATTTAATGATAAATTTGGCAACTAGAACTAAAGCGTGTTTTTTTAGATGCTGCTCCTTTTCATGCGTCCTCTCTTGATCTTGTGCGCAGACGGTCTATCTGATGTGAGCTTCTTAGGGGAACAGAAGGAGGAAGAAGAAACTGAGCGACCACAGTGGGGAGAAATGAGATAAGAAGAAACAAAGAGATAAAAAGAATTGAAAAACGACAGAAGAACAAGGCAGCAGTAAAAAAAATTAGATCGAGATGGCGTTCTGATGTAATTAGAGTACACCTTGACAACCTTAGGAGGCAGCAGATATTTATAAAGCTCTATTGTGGTTTTGCCTCCCTGGTAGGAGAGAAACACTGCTGATAGGCAGTAATACTTTTTTCTACTAGTTTTCGAGCTGAACTGTTAAATCACTACATTGCATTGCACGGGATGGACGACACCAAGTTCACTTCTGTCATTTCTCTCCACATATAGACGTTGTGACTCCACTGTATAAACTGCTAAATAATACACATTACAGTACATACAAACAGCATTTTTTTTTATTTCACATTTTTTTTGCAGACCTTGCAGTCAAAAGACAAAGCAATTCCAACCTTTGAGGAATTCTTATCTTTGGTAATTTAGTGGATATTTTGCACTTTCCGCTCTATGAACTTGGCCTTTTATAGCATTTTGTTTGTGTCACCAAATGCAAATTAGCCACGACAAGTGAATACTAAGAAAAACGGCATCAGAAAACGTTTTATTTTATTTCTGTTGAGGTTTGTTCTGTGTGACATTACAGCTTTACTCAAAGATTGATGCATGAAGCCCATTGTTTTTGTTTAAAAACACAGGTTTCTAAAGCTGTGCAATTGAATAGATTCTGCAATTTAATCGAGAATAAATTCAGAATCAATGCAGACTTTTTAAATTTCTTATTTAAACTTACAAACGTCAAAGGTCTAACAAATTATTAAAAATGCACCACATCTTTTGCAGAAAACAGAAACTGCATTAATTTTCTGCAAATAGCATAGATTGCAAAGGAACTGGACAAACCCTCCTAGGCATCACCTATAGGTTTTCTAAAAGGCAGTTTTAAACTGTAAACCCTCTGGTTGTCACCATCTTGGGAGGAGCTGATTCCGAGGGCACCCTGGTTAATCCATAAATGGGCAAATCACAGAACAAACAGAGCCTGGCTGCTGGTTGGAACACATCTAACTACCTTAGTCGTTCCGTGCCAACTCCTTTCATTTCTTGTGGTAAGTTAAACTACAAACAATTCTAGTCAACAAATGGGCCACGCCCCTAGTTATGCATGTCATGAATAAATGTATTATTATTTTACCTGATAAGTTAACTGATATCACTCAAATGATAAATGGCTTCCCTGTTCCCTTGTTGTCTGGTTTCTCTCAAGGTTTTTCCTTGCCACTGTTGCCCTCAACTTGCTCCTCGGGGACCATCTAATTATTATGATTTATAAACATTTACATGCTTTTTTATTCTGTAAAGCTTCTTTACAATGAAGACCACTCTTAAACAGCTATATAAATAAAACTGAATTGAACTGACTTCAATTAAAAATGAATTCCATACAATTGCCATGAGTGGGAAAATTAAGCAATAAAGACCAAACCAGGTTTTTTTTTTTTTGGTACCAAGCTGTAAACAAGTTCCTTTCCGCTGTAAAGTTGCCTATTTTAACATAGGAATCTATAGGGGTTGACTCACTTTTCGAGCCAGGAATTGCACATTTTGGCACATTAGATTCATTTTTTTTTTTTTAGAACTGGAGGTTGTCCCTTTGCAAATACTCGTGTTTTGAGAAAGCACTGTTTCTACTTCTTTTGAATTCATTGGTAGATGATGCATCAACCTACTGGACAACCAAAAATACAAAACGCAACAGATCGGATTAATTTCTTTCTAATTTTGCTCAGGGTTGCTATGGTTTAAATGATTAATTTGTTTACATTGAACCGATTGAAACACGGTGCAGCAGCGGGTTGTGATGCTACTTCACATCATCAAGACGAGCCCAAGCTCAGGTTACGGTCTGTGCGAAGAGTTATTCATTCTTCACTTCAACAGCATGTGTGTGAGAACTGGTAATTTTAAAATAAATGATTAATGCTCCTGGATAGACTGACAAATATGAGGAAACAGTCTAACTTTTCAGCAAACATTATGGATAAATGGTGTCAGTGCATTAATTGTATATATTTCAAAAAATAGAAAATAAAACAATATTTGTAAGGTATTCTTTTAGACTATTAGACTAATTAAAAAAGTTTGTCAATTCAGGCAATGCAACCTTGCACTCAGTTGATAACACAAATTTATGCACTGTTTGTGTGAGTGCCCTATTTCTCTTTGGCCCTAGGCAACACTTTTCTATATGCATGTATGCATGTTTGTGTGAGATCTCAGAACCATCTGTATGTATCTAGTTGGAATAAGTATCTAGTCTTCACCTTTAAAAAGGCATCTCCATATTTATTCGCATGTCATGGTGTACGTATGTATGTCATCTGCTCGAGGGTGTTAATGTTTGGATCTAGGTGGAGTGTGTTTGAATGAGGTGCATCATGCATCCATCATGGCGTCCTACTGAACCTATGGAAGGTATCTAATCATGATTTACTAGAACCCATGGAGTGCTGTATTTAAAGAATAAAATACAATGTGGCATGGGATAGGAAAATATTCAGATAAAACAAATAATAAATAAATATATAAATAATTACAAAAAGGGGTGACGTGATACATCCTGACATGAAGAGTTACTGTTATCACAGTGAACTTAATTGAGTTATAATAACAGTGTGTATTAAAGAGTTTTCTTCCTCTTACATTGCAATGAACAGAAATTTTTTATCTAATCAAAGATTGTCTGTATTTCTATTTTTTTACATATACCTTTAATGTTTGAAATGTCTGCCAAACAAGATAATTCCGTTTATCACTAGAACAGCTTGTTGCAGAGGAGGCGTGGTCCAGCACCTTTTGTGAATAGAGGGCGGAGTCCAGGAGAAGGAGTACATAATTCCAGGACTGTGGATAATAGTGCTGCATAATTAAGTGCATAAAAATAAAAATTACAATATGGATCTGAGTCACTATTTAATTGCAAAAGTTATTACAGGTAATATACACTACCGTTCAAAAGTTTGGGGTCACTTTCTAACTCCATGATGGTTCCTGATTTTTATTTCTTTCTACA
>JAQMYJ010000018.1:15240068-15274337 GCA_030014305.1 Clarias laeviceps | reverse complement strand
AGAATGTAGAAAATAAATCACTAAACAAAAACAAAGAAATTTGCAAGTGACCCCAAACTTTTGAACGGTAGTGTATGCTTTAGAGATGGGGAAAAATCTATTCAGTTACTTATTGTTTTCTCTTGTGTGGAAATTCATATATCGCCATACTGACTCCAAAATGTATATTAAAATAAATAAATTATATATATATATATATATAAAGATGCTAAATAAACATCTCCACTAAGCATGGAGCATTCTATTAAGCATTTTACGTACAAGTCCCAGGGTATGTTTATTATTATATCACCAATAACATATTAGAAGCGGCATGTTAATATTTCCTTCGTAGCATGGTCTACTGCCAAAACTATTCAACACCTTGTGTTATTATTAACAAGAATCGTGCCTTCAAGAGTGCTGCGGTATAAATACACAAAAAAAAAAAAGAGTCTGAAGAGGAAACTACTTATATGACTACAATTACAAGATGAGCTCTCAAATATTCACAAGTTACTTGATGTTTTTTTTTTATGTTTTTCATTTCTGAACATAAAAGTTTATAAAATTCTCTTTTGCTGCATTGGAAAAAAAAATCATAAACCAACCTCATAAAATCATCCAATACTACAAATAACCCTCTCTGTAAAACACTGTACATGAAAATAAGGTTTAAGAGCTTTAATTTGCTTCAATTTAGTCGTGTAGACACATGCAATGTTTTTAATCTACCTTCCTCAGGCTTTAAGCACTATACTGCTTCAGACACTCATCAACGTACACGCCATTATCGTTTCCTCTCTAACATCACTGGAGATTGGAGGCTAAAATGGTTCGAACGTGACAGTCGTGTGTCCACGGCGTGTGCATGTGTTGCGTCAGTGAATTTCTGATTATAATTCGATTATGTGTAACTGCACGTGTGGAGTGTTTGCATCAAGAGGCTATTTCATGTGTGTACGGTACTTGAAAGGATAAAAGTGTTTGACTTACAAACATGTGTGTTATTCTTGCTTCAGGAACTTGTGTGTGTGTGCGCGTGTGTGTGGGGGGGCGGGGGTGTGTTTGCTTTAGCTTTTTCTGAGTCACTATTTGTGCATAATTCTGTGGCTTTTTTTTCCAGTTTGCCTCAGGATCCTGTGTGTATATTTGGCAGGCGGGCATGCATGAGTGTGCGCATGTTTGTGTGTGCGTGCATGAGAAATACACCCCATCATCCCTCTGTCACCTAAGGATGCCTCCATTCGACAGCTGCTTGCTCCTATGAAACATTAAGAGCCTGAACCCTGGAGGCAAAATCTCGTCGCCTAATGACATACACTTACACTCTTGTGTGCAAACCTGTCTCCACACACACACCCACACACACACACTTGCATGTTTAGAGAGCAGTAAGTGGACCAAGTTCGCTCATTACAATCTTGCAACGTCTAAACGCGTGTTTGTGGCATGTTTTGATCCCCCGTGACCTTTTCGAATGAAGCTTCAGAACAACCCACACGAGTGTAGATGAGCCCCAGGGCAAGATTTGTTGTAAATAAAACAAATTAACAGCATTCTGGCCAAGTTTGAAAGTTGAAGCTTTTGAATGGGATCTGTTCAAGCGAACAAAATTTTAATACAGATAAATTTCAGGAGTCATTCAAAGCTCCATATTTATAACAAAGATTCTTCCCTTTACTTTGATGACATTTTTACTCATTTATACAATGCCACTGTAACCAACACAGTATGCCCACAGATCCTCTACCTGATTCCACTGTAACCAATCAGACCACAGATCCTGTCCCAGACGTCAGTGTATCCAATCACATCACAGAACCTGTCACTAATGCAATAGTAACCAATCAGACCACAGATCCCACAGATCTCCAATGTCATGGTAACCAATATGCCTACAGATCCTATACCAATGCCACTGCAACCAATCAGACCAAAGATCCTGTCCGTAATGATCTCGTCCCAAACGTCAGTGTATCCAATCCAATCACAGATCCCACCCCAATGTCACTGTAACCAATCAAACCACAGATCCCACCCCCAATATCACTATAACCAATCAGATTACAGGTTCTGTCACTAATGAAACATTAACCAATTAGACCACAGATCCCACCCCTAATGCCACTGTAACCAATCGGGTCACAAACGCTGTACCTAATGGCGCTATAATCACATGTAATCACGCACCTTATTTCATCTTCTGCCAGTTTCTTCCCCTGATGCAGGAGGCAAAATATTTATTTAAATGTATAACTCTATTTCTGAAAGAATGTACATTTTGTTTCATGATATTGGTTTTAATTAAATACTCAATCATTTAGTTCAAAGAAACATTACAACATTATATTACTTTATTATTATTATTATTATTATTATTATATTTGATATTTTTATGTTTGAACTTGATGCAGGTTGCAAACTGATCATTTAATCACTGCTGTCACTTTTTATTTGTTTTTTAACAAAAATCAATGTAATAAAAATATTTTAAATAATATTTATGAATGAATGTTTATTGAAGAATAAATATGAATGAATCTGCTGATCTCCTGCCACTTTTACACACAGCAGCCCTTACTGTTAGACAGAATGGTACCCAATGGTGCATTCCTATTCTGTAACATCAACCTAAACAACATATGAATATCAAAATCAAGCATAGAGTATGTGTTATTAATTAAAGTAACATTCTAATTTCTTCATTTTCTTGCAACACACTGTACGCCACGTCCTCACCCCTATTCCCAGGCTATATCAACGTCCCTCTCAAGCTGAATCCAAAGAAAACCAAGGTTTTAACCCCACTATCCCATGTCACTCATCAGCAGATCCGTTGCCTTCTGAGTCTGTTTCCACTTTCTTATATCATCTCAAGGGTTCATCTCATCATCACTGTTATTATACAACTAAATCTAAATCCAGATTTCTGTAAAGCTGCATAATGTTTAGGGTTAAAAAAAATCAGCTTCGCTCTGATTCGAAAAGCTCTCCAAAAGTGTTCAGTGGCATTAAGCTCAATCCTCAAGTGGCATAAAGCTCAGATCCATTTAATCAGTGTTATTTCAATTGGTTTGAATGTTCTTCACATCTTAACATCAAATCCATTTTTATTGTAAACATAGTTATAATTTTACAGTCACACTGCGAGGTATGAATGTCATGTTCAGATGGCGACAAAGGGGATACCAAGGTACTCTATCTCCCTCTAGTGCATGCTCATGGGTAACACACTGAATAAATTCTGAGAATTATTTGTTCAGGAAAAACAAATGTGCCTTCTATTTACAGCGTAGGGAGCACTACTCAAGACCTTTCTTGACTCTGTGGCGGCCTGAGCTATCTTCTATGTGGTGGTCTGCTGGTGTATCGCAGACAGAAAGACTGGACAAGATGAATTCCTCTGGACACTGTACAGGAGGTGGGAAAAAAGGAGGATGGTAGCTAAGCTACAGTATCATCATTGCTGGAGAATGACACTCACCCCCAGTATGAAACAGTTTCATCTCTGAGCAGCTCCTTCAGTGACAGACTGTTACATCGTAAGTGTCCGAAGGACTGATACCGAAGGTCTTTTCTCCCTGATGCTACCTGATAATATCTTGAATTTCTGTGCAATAGCAATTGTGCAATGACATTATTTCAAACTATGCAATATTATAAACCTAGTGCAATTCGTTTGAAAGTGTAACGATTGTTTTGTTTCTCTTTTGGATTTATACACTGTACTGTCCATTTTTTATATTGAAAAAAGGTATATCTTTTCTCATGATATTTCATAGTACACCAGTTTTATTGCTAAAAGCACATCAAGCTGATTACTTCATGGTGACCAATCAGATAAACCATGATAATTCTACTTTACTTTTGTATATGCAATATATAAAATGAAATGTTAGGCAGAGTGTTGAGCAAAGCTAAGGAGGTCACACTAATTAAGACCAATGGCGAAACAAGACGAAACATGTTTTGTTCTCCTACTGATAACCTCTGATCGTTCCCTACCTTTGCAAGGCTTGATTTCAAGTATTAGACATATAAATACAGATGCGTCCGGATAGTGTGAGAACTTGCTTAATTAAAAAAAATAATAAAATACAATACTGCTTAACATCATAGTTTTAGTATTATTATTATTATTATTTTAAGCAGCGCAGGGGTTCATGTAGCTGTTACCTGAAGTCAGGTATGCCTGTAGAGGTGCTGATTCCTGCGCCCGAGTGCACTACCATGTACTGCGAGTCTCTGATCAACTGAGCCAAAGTCTCCACTTTAGTTCGCAACTCGTCTGGATCGTCAAACACCTGCAGCGTTAAAAAGAAAGCAATTGGTCTTTAAACCTCGAGTCTGTATAGACTGTAAGGCCTATCAAAGTATAGTTCTATGGCTAAAAAACAAACAAACTAAAAAAAAACCCCACATATTTCTATAACATTTTAGGATGGGATCAACAGGGACCACCTGGTATTATATTATGATGATACCCAGATTCACATTCAAAATTTATCACAATTTTACAAATATCCTGATTTAATAAAATGTGCACACTTTCCATTTTTTCCCCCTCAGACACAGGTGGTGTAATTGCGGTCGTTTTTTCATTTCTTTCTTGTTACAGTTTTTTTTTATTGTCAATTAATTAATTAATCAATTAATTATAATAAGTGATACTGTATGTGTGCACAAAGTGAGGTAAAAGACACCTGAACATGAATCTGGCGAAGGGTACAGGTGGAATGGTCTCTTTCGAACCCTACGCAAGTTAGAAACATTATATGATATCGGCAACTACAGTATGTCTTCCTCTTTGAGGATAATCCACTGTTTTCCTTTAAACAGAATATAGTTTTCTAACCTCGATGGCTGACGAATGTGACAAGTAAACGCTCATTAAGCTTTTTTCTTATGCTTTTTATAAATTGTGTTAATAAACATAAAAAAGAAAAAGTAAAATTGGAAAGTGAGTGAATCCATGTATCATTTTAAAATTTCCATATAAAACCACAAATCAAAAACTTGACTTTGTAAATATTTGAATATTTGTAAAAAAAAAAAAAAAATTGGAAAAGTCAGACCCTTTTTTTCTTACCATTTCTTGATTTAAGCACAAAATCAGAAATTGGCATAGGCATTACGTTTACGCCTTCCGATACAACCAGCCAAAATAAATTTATACACACTTCAACAGAAAAATAAAAACTTTTATAAATATCTTAATACTACATTTATTGCTATACATTATATATTCATATACAGTATATGAAAATATTATGATAATATATTATTACATGTAATACACGTCCTATTATTTTTCTTTTCCTGATGTGTGTATACATTTTTGGCTGACTCTGTGTGTGTGTGTGTATATATATATACATTTTCATAATCTTTTGTCTCTGTATTTTTCACACTTAAATGATTCAGTTTTGGGGCAATGGGGTCGTTTTAATCAATCAAATTGTATTATTACACATTATTAGTATTACTTTCCTGACGAAGCGAAGCACACTAAGAGATCTCCTCATTAAGCCGCGACCTAAAGAAACCATATATTTATAACAAACTAGCGTGACCTATAAGGTCAGAGCAAATTCATCAACAGATTCTGACCAATCAGATTCGAGAATCCAACAGGGCTGTGTACAGTATTATTATTTTTATTATTAACTATATTACTATTAAAGCTTTGTTTAAAACAAATATTGTGTTGCATACTTCATTGTTATGATATAGTTATAGATCAATAACCTGCGTGATTTAATTGTATTAACAGTTATATAATACCGTGCGAATCATCAACAACAAAACACCATGTTAGATAAATATTAGCAACACGTATATAACACAAGTGCAACAATCGGAGGATATTAAACTAATTCTTCTAACAAGCGCGACATTTGCTACAATGGTCAAATAAAGTAGGGCCCAATCCCAATTTCCCTGTGTCCGCTAGGTGAGGTGCACTACAGTACGCACGCGAAAAAGGACTTCGCGGCCTATCTAGTGCACTACACAGCCCCGCAGTGAGCGATTTGAAATCCAGCCCATAGTCGCTAGCTAAAATGCTAAAACAAGGTACCTCTGGAAGTCCACAGATGCCTTTATCCGCGTAGGGAGACAGTCCAGCGGCATAGTTGACAGACATGGCAAAGAGTAATTAAATCTCGAGTTTTTGTCTTTATTAAAACATGCACAATCACGAATCAATAGCTTTAGTTATAAAACAGTTGCAGGCGTTTTCACACTCCAGCTAGGCTTGTGTTGTTCCTCCTCTTACGTCATACGGAGTGTGCGTACTGATGTTCGTGTTTGCGTACAACGTCACGCGGTTTCGCTTAATGGATTGATTTTGTTTTTTGAAAAAGTTTTTTTTTCCTTCGTTTATTTATATTACCGTTTTAAAATCACTTGGGTTGAATCTACAAGACTCCATTCTAAGTATCGTTCTTAAATTTCTGTTTATCCTGTAATATTTATTCTCGAAAATTTCATTTAAAAGCTTAAAATCAGGTCCTGAAGCCCTACACGTTTATTCCATACGTCATTTAACTCACACACTCATCTTCTATACCATGTATCCTTTATACAGGGTTGTGTGGGCCCTGGAGCCTATCCCAGGAGACTTAGGCAGGGGTACACCCTGGATGGAGTGCCAATCCATGGCAGGGAACACTCATATACACACACTCACATGCTCATTTACACACTACGAGCAATTTGGGAACACAAATTAATCCTATTCGGCATGTTTTTGGACTGTGAGAGGAAACCGGTGCCCCCGGAGGAAACACACCCAGCATGGGAAGAATATGCAAACTCCAAACACAGACCGATGCGGGAATCGAACATGGCTTCTGGAGGTGCAAGGCGACAGTGGTAACCACTATGGCACTGTGCTGCCTCATTTGTTGTCTATTTATTTTAAGCCACGTTTCCAGAAAATAGCCAAACATAATATACTGTACTTTTGTCATTGAGCAAAAAAAACCAAAAAACATTTTGGGTTCATAATCAGTTGGACAAAAAGTTTAGGGTATAATGATAACTAAATGCCATATTATATTTCTTTTATTTACATGGGGCAGCATGGTGATTTTACATGGGTAATTGACTCTTTTTTTTTTTTTTTTTCACTTTTAAGCTCCATAAGGAAATTGGCAACAATTGGTTTTCTGTGTTGGTTTTAATTATTTGAATTTGTACTGATTTGCAGATTTTGTGTTCGTTTACTGTGTTTGTACATTCTTGATGCTGATTTACATTGTATGGATTTACAAATCATGATTTGCAGTGTTTTAATTGACACTTTTGTTTGAAATGTTTGTATTAGTTTGCAGTGGTTATCCTGTTCTATAATGGTTTTTATTGATTTACAGTTTTTGCATTGATCAACATTGTATTAGTTTGCAGTGCACTGTATTGTTTTATAGTGTTTGTATTGTTTTACAGTGTTTGTCAACTAACAGTATTTCAGTTTCTTTTTAGTTTTTGTTGATTTGCAATGTACTGTATGTATTTAGTTATAGTGTTTACCTTAATTAACAGTATTTGCATGGATATGTGTGTTTGCAAGTGTTCGAAATATTTATTGGTAGTTTTATTGACTGATTTGCAGTGTTTAAAATAATCTGCAGTGTTTAATCAACAAAGTTTATTGTTTTGCAGTATTTGTGTTAATTTGCAGTGATTGTATTGTTTTGAAAAATTAGTCTTGATCTTCTGTGTTGGTTGTCAGTATTCATACTGATTTGCATTGTTTATATTGTTTAACAGTGTTTTTTTTTCTTATTGGTGTTCATTTTGTATTGTTTGTTTTTATTTGCAAAATTTGCATTGATTTACCATGTTTAAATTTGAATTTGTCAATTAACATGTTTTTATTATTTAAGCAGTATTTCTGTTTGTTTTCAGGTTTTGTAGTGATATTATATATATATAGTAATATAATATATAGTATATTTAGTAATATTTCTACTATTTGCAATGTACAGTATGTATCAAGTTGTAGTGTTTATCTTAAATAACTGTATTTGTATGGAAAGGTGTATTCATTTGCAGTGTTTGTATTTCTTCATGGTGTTTATGCAGATTTACATTGTTTGTATTGATTTTTATGTCTTTGCTGATTGCAGGGTTTGCACTGATTTTTTTTCTTTAATAATTTGTCTGTTAAATTTTTTTGTACTTACAGTATACAAGTACACATAGTATGTATATTTATTTGCAGTGTTTGTAGTGATTTATAGTGTTTATACAGCGTTTTTATTGATTAATAGTAATTGTATTAATTAACAGCTTTTGTATTGTTTTATAGTATTGATTTAGTATTTGTATTATTTTACAGTGTACTGTTTTGCAGTGTTTGTAATAATTAAAGGTGACTGTGTTCATTTAGTGTTTGTACTGATTTCAAAGTTTGTATTGATTTGCACAGTTTGTGTTGACTTGTAGTGTCTGTATTGATGTCAGTGTTTCTACTGATTTACATTGTTTATGCTCCATTACAGTGTTTGTACTTTTTTTTCATTCTTATTTACAGTGTTTGTAATTATTTGCACTGTTTGTTTAGATTAATAGTATTTTTATTAATAAACCGTGCTTATATTTATTTAAATGGCTTCGACCAATGGAAAGAAATACTGCTGGCCTTGCTGTGATGAGGATAACATTTTACTGGCATGTTTGGATCCCTTTAGAGCACAAGTTCCAAACTGGTGTACCTCCACTCATTACATGGAGTCTTTCTTGCACTAACACATGGTCCAACTAAAGGGCTGTTTTTTTTTTTTTTTAATTGGTTAGTTGAATCAAGTTTGTTATAGCAGGAAAAACACTCAAATCACAAGTCAGTGGCTACTCCAGGACCAGGGCTAGAAGCCTGTGTTCTGAGGCTATGGCTCTGTAATTGGGACCACCAGGGGTCAGTGATGTATTTTCAGGGGTGTTTAAGGTGTCTATTGAATCACAAGACAATACTGACAATTTGTATCATTTATTATCAAGGCTGTTACTGTTGATGTATAGTTGTTATTATCCTTATAGCCGTTATCCTATTTGGTTGGTCACTTGGAATAAAACAGCTTAGCTTACGTGTTACTGGTGAAAAACACAAGCACAAATAATATTAACAATAATTGCAATTTAATAGAATTATATTTCACACAGCTGTTCAAGTGTACATCTGGACATCTGGGAAAATCGGAAGGGGGTGGGCCTTCATATTTGTACTATTAAAAATCTTTTACTCTAGAAACAATTCCTAGATACAATTCCTAGATTTGTGAACCCTTGTAATCTTTTATTTATGTGATTTTTCAATTACTTCTTCCTTGAGTGTGCCCCATAAATAAATTAATTGATGAGTAAAATAAATTAATTAATACACATGCTTTGAAACTTATCCTAATTTCATCTTGTAAAAAAAAAAGGCACTTAGGTCTATATATTGTTTATTGCACGTTTCATGAATAACACCTTTATTATGCAGGATCCATCCATCTAGCAACCTCTGTAGTCCAATTAGGGACCATGGAGGCCACTATTGTAGTTATTCTCATTTTTACGACTGTAGTAGGACCTCCGGTCAACATTCACACACTACGAGCAATTTGGGAATGGCAATTAGCCTAATCTGCATGTCTCTGGATGTGGGAGAAAAAGTGAGTACCTGGAGGAAACCCACCAAGCATGGGAAGAACATGCAAACTCCATGCACACAGACCAGACCCTGAAGGTGCAAGACCACAGTGCTAACCCTGTGGTGCCTGATATGCACGATAAAGCCTTATAGACTTTTTCTTATATAATAAAAAAATACTTTTTATGTGATTCCAGGTTCAAACCCCAGCATCACCAAGCTGCCATTTTTGGGCCCCTGAGCAAGGCTCTGAACCCTCACCTGCTCGTATGTGCAATAAGACAAATGTAAGACACTCTTGATAAGGTGCCAAATTCCACAAATGTACAAACACACATGATGTTGAAAAGTTCTATAGTAAATGCTACACCGAGTCCTGCAGGGGGCCCTAGAGAGCCAGGCTGGTGAGACCACGCGCTTCCCTCATGATCCCCTCTCCATCATTTGAGCACGACATGTGTCGAATAAAGAAAAAAAAAAGTGCGCCGCGCTTCCATGTGAGCGCTCAGTACTCTCGTCTCCCGGCGTTGCGCACGCGCGGACGTCTGCGTGCGTGTGTATGCGCACGTGTGTATGTGTGTGTGCGTACTAGCCCGCCCCCGCGCGCGTGTTGTGTGCGCGTGTGTATGTTGTTATTATTATCCTCCCGCCTGCCCGCGCCTCTCCTCTCCTCTCCGCTCCGCTCCGCTTGTCTCCGGCGCGCTCGGCTCAGAATGGCCAGATTCACGCAGAGTGAAGCGAGGCGGCAGCAGCAGCAGCAGACTCCCCCGCAGCCCGCCCACGCCAGCGCGCTCCTCGGCGCGTCACCCGCAGCACTGTCAGCAGCCCCGAGCCCGCAGCACGCGCACCTCGCGCTCCCCAAGCCCATGAGCGGCCCCGAGTCCGGCTCCGTGATCCACGCCGACGGCGGCGGCGCCATGAAGGACCAGGACGCCATCAAGCTCTTCGTGGGCCAGATACCGCGCAACCTCGAAGAGAAGGACCTCAAACCACTGTTCGAGCAGTTCGGCAAGATCCACGAGCTCACCGTGCTGAAGGACCGTTACACCGGCATGCACAAAGGTAACGCGCTTACACTCGCGCCCTGCGCCCGCGCGCGCTATTGGTTATTTATGATCCAAGCTTAATAACAAATCATTTTGTATTATTATTTGGGTGTTTTAAGAATTTTCCTAAAACATCACCAACGAGCTTTTTCATCACCTAGTGATTTTGGGAACGAATTACGCAATTCTGTTTTTGTTTTCAGGATCATAAACAACAAAGACAGACATTTGTTGATTATCAAAAACACGCCACATCACGCTTTGTTCTGCACCAATAAACTGATATTTTGTTGCATTTTTGTCTCTCATAAAGAAAACAACGTGTCACGAAATAACCCTCAGCAGGTGGACATGCGTGCATGCTGGGGTCACTCCCACTTGTTTATTGCACGATTTTTTTTTTTTTTGCTCGCGTGTTGCGCCTGAATGATGTCCATGTTAACATAACATTGCCAATCTATTTTTTTAACAATGCATAGTGAAAGAGCAAGCCATTTAAGTGAGATGTAAATGTTTGCATGCATTTTTTGAAGAACAATAAAAAAAAATGCTGTTGTTTGTTGTGGAGTCGCAGCTTACAAAACAAATAAACAACAACAACAAAAATAAAATAACATCCCATGAAGGGAATTATTTATTGCATAGAATTGCATATCGCATACTGACATTTCCAAAAAAAGAAAGAAAGAAAGAAAGAAAAAAAAATCACCCCATGATGTCGGAGTGACGATTTTACGCACCGTAGTATTGCGCAGCTCGAATTCTCGGCGCGTCAGTGCACGCGCGCGACGTTTTCTAGTCGATCACGACAAACGACGTGCATGCTCATTATGCTTTCCAAAAAAAAAAAAAAAAAGAATAAAAGTTTCCACTGATATTGCACGTTAAGAGATCTTATGCAACATGTGATGTGACCATGCAAATAAAATCCTATCGTTTAAAAAAAAAAGTGGTAACGTGATAGTGGAGTCAGATAATGCATATCACATTTTATTTCAAAATGCATGCAATGTTCACGTGGTGAGGAGATTTCCTGTGGATCTGGCTTTGAAAATATGGAAAGCAACATGCTTTGTAGTTTCTTTAAAGCTCTGCTGTGTAGCGGTCTGCCCCTTGAGACATACATCTCTCTCTCTCTCTCACACACACACACACACTCATACACACACAGTACCTGTAGTAAACTGTAGACCTAGGCTGGCAGGATCAGTCAGTGCAGAATGCTTGTTTTTCTTTATCACACACACACACACACACCGCTGCTGCTGCTCCATGCCATCTTACTGCTTAATTGTTACATTAGCGTTCAAATAACATTGATTTACGGTTTTGGGACAGCATGTTACAGAACACAAAATCAATAGAGTAGTAGTGAGACCGGGTTAGTTACCGAGCATGATACTGTGTCAGTGTGTGTGTGTGTGTGTGTGTGTGAGAGAGAGAGAGAGAGAGAGATAGACTGGGTAGAACACTGTAGGACACAAGAGACAACTGTGTATATAATATGTACCCTAATGAAGCCTTTTATGCCACAGCACTTCTATATTCTCGGATCTGACTCGACAGAAGTTGTTGATTAACACACTAATGTTAATGCGCTCTTTCGAATACTCTACTGTTTCCATAGTAACAACTCATTCAGTCATTCATATAAGGCTTGTATGGTGTGTTATTCTGTTCGTTGTGTTATTGCATGCCATTATATGCACGCCACAAAGTCTAAATTTGACCATAAGCAGATTTTATAAATATTCTTGTATTGTTATTTAGCAGAGAAGATCGTCTAGCGTCTAATAATATACATAGTAAAGTTTATTTAAAAAAAATTTGTGAGAAAACACCAATTTCCAGAGAGAGAAAAAAGAGCGAGGTGGGCGGAAGAGCAACAGTTTATACAGTAGCTGCTGCAATGTAAATTATAACAGGAATGAACTTGTATCATGGACATTAAACGGAACTATAAATGGATAAAAAGTATAACGTGTCATTATTTCTATTAAATAAAAAGCAGGAATTGCTGGAAAAGCTGGAATGACAGCTGTTTGCAAAATCGATGTGTTGTAAGAGAAGTAAAACACTCAGAGGTGATAACTCTTGTTTTGCAGGAGGCTATGGCATTTTCTTATGCATAGCATATACAGAGGCATGCAGAATGCAAGTGAGGACATTCACGCATACACACAAAGTACGAGGTTGTGTATGACATCTAATCAAAGCAGGTGGTGCATCAAAAATAAATAAATAAATAAAATAATTTGCACATATTTTCTCTAACCCTATATTTATTATTAGTATTAATTCATTCTTATAGCTACAGAGTAAATCTAAAGATGCAAATCCACAGGCTAAAGATAAATGCTGTAATGTGTTTTCCCCCCACAAAAATGATTGCTTTGAATTATGTTGAAATAATGGGCTAAACCTGCACCAGTGAATCCTTTCAGAAAATATGTCAAATCTGATCTCATAACGATTCAATCCAAAATCAGTCTGATGCCAATATTTAGAATTGGATTCCTACTTAAAGTGATTAATGTGGCTGTGGACGATCCATATTGAATATTTGAATAAGTGTGTATCGTTTCACAAACTGCTGTTGCCAGAAGTAAAGAGTATTAGTTTTGTGCATAAAGGAGAAATGAAGAATGATGAATAGGTGTTGAACAAGTGGCACATTCCTGCTGTTTCCTGAAAACCCGCCGCCTAAAGCGGCACAGCAGCTATTCCCTGTTCCTCCATGCCCGATTTACTTTTCGCTATGATTTAACCATAAGTCATCATTTGCTCTTGGTCTGAATTACACTCATTCGCTTTCTCTCTCTCTCTCTCCCTCTCTCTCACACACACACACACACTCCTCTGCCCTTTCTATCCATTTGCGAGCATTTGACTCGGGTATGAGGTCATTTCTAGCACACTATCTTCGTATCCGAAAGCATCCCTCTTCAATCCATCATTCGGTTTTGCATTAGCGTCGTTCAGGGTTCAGGTACTGGTCGAGGACGGGAGCGTCCATCATCCAGGAGTAATCGTGTGCTCAGGGATTCTAAGAGCTGCTTCTGCGTATTGTAATAAACAACGGGATTCTCTCATGAAAGATGAAATGCATCAGCGAGACGTGACAAGAGCTTGAGCCTATTCACACAAGTGTTCACATGCTCGAATACACTGGGCCAGGCTGAAATTTATTATGCATTAGATTTTCATTTCATTCACATGCATTAGATGTTGGGAGGCCACTACATCGTGTTCTGTTCTGGGGTGGAATGGAACGTCAGAAACAGAAGCAGGCGCTCATTTCTAATGCGTCAGGCTGTTGAAATTATAGGCCAGCTGAAGGCAGCATCCATACGAGCGGCCTCTGTGTTGGTCCGTCCGTCAGAACATCTTGTGACCGGTTTCAGGGTAGGAGACACGTCCTCTGTGCCAGTCAGTCTCGCGGAGATGGAATGTATACTGACACTGTCATTCTGAGTCACTATATGTCCTAAAGAAAGAAGGGATTGCTTTTATATCTGACAGACCTAGTGATGACATCGGCTCTGTGCCTGTCAGGCCCAAAGAAGAAGGTGTGTGTGTTTTTTTTGTTTGTTTCTCTAAATACTAAATCTCTATGCATGGTCTCTGTGCCTGACAGTTTCCGTAAAAGAGGAATTGCTTAACATGCGCAGTAAAACTGGCATGTACTGTGTGCCTGTCAGGCACTTTGAAGGAGGCGTGGCTTTGAACTTGTCAGTCTCAGGGAGTCTGTCTCAGTCCATGGTGCCTGTCAGTCTCATTGTGTGTGTGTGTGTGTGTGTGTGTGTGTGTGTGTTTTTTTTTCTTTTTATATTTGTCAGCCTTACTGAAAGAGATGTGGCCTCTATGCCTTTCAGTCTCAGTGGACCTTTATCCCTATACATCCTAAAGAAAGAAGCCGTGCCATCTATGCCTGTCAGCCCCTGTCAAGGCTTGACTTTTAAACTTGCCAGTTCCTGTGGAGAAGGCATTATAGTCAGAGCGTTTAAAGTAGGTGTGGCCTCTGTACCTTTCAGTCCTTGCACAGGAGGCATGTCGTGTGTGTCCGTCTGTCTAAGTTGAGGACGAATGTCTCCTGTGCTTTTTCATTCCCAGTGAAGTAAGCATGACAGTAAGTCTACTGTAGAGAAAGAAGCCACAAGTCAAGCCATGTGGAGAAAGCGTGGTCAGGTTGGTCTCAGTGTTAGGTGAGAGGCATTGCCTATATGGTTGGAGTATAACTGAAATGGAAGAAGGCGTGGCTTCTTGAATCGTCATCCCTATTAAAGACAGCATGGCATCCAGTTACAGTGAATGTGCCCCAGCCTATGTGCCTCCCATTCCACCACACAGCAAGCCTTTTCTCCCCTTTTGTTAAAATCTATCTTTCACATAGCCTATAAACAGAGCTGTTTTCTTCCCCTTCATCAGTCTGTTGTTTCTAGGAATCTCATTATAGCAGAGAGTGTTCCAAGTAAAATATTCTAGTCATCAAAATGTGAAGTGCTTTTTGTAATGTAATGTATTGATTTATGGCTATCAGACGTTTTCTTGCAAGCAGTGTCAAAAACAAAGTAAAATGAACATCAAACTGTTTGCATAATACCGAATTACATCCTATTGCATCATATTGCATCGCATCATTTTGAATTGAATTGGTTGGGCCGTTCCAGATTTAACTTTCATACATCAGATTGATTAGTATCTATCGAAATTTTCAACTTAAAAGCGTGGATATGCACCATCAGTTATAAATATTATGCCTTTGCTGATTTCTGTTGTTGTTCAGTGTGTGCACATTCAACACATTTCGCAGCTGAAAATAAACCGTATTCTTCAGCTCTTGACCTCTACTGAAGGAAAATAGTCAGTTGCCTAAAAATCCAAATAAGGGATTGAATTTTAATTGAAGGCCACTGATTATGTTAAATAACTGCTTCAGTAACACCAGTGAAACCGTTTCCAACACCCGATAGGGCTTTATAAATGAGTATAAATGAATAGGTTTCTGGAACAGAAAAGCCTTTTCCACTCTGACAAACTCAAATGGATTCATTTGCATGCAAATTTGGGGTCTTCAAATTTGTAACCCAGATTTCTTCCAATTTAGCTGTTGCACATTTCCACTCTGTTATCTAGGTCTCCTCCTATCGCACAACAGCTACCAGTGCAAATAATCAGGCCTGACGTATGCCTCCTTAGACCCAGGTGAAGCCAAATATATGTTTTTAAACGACCTGCCTCGTTTAGTGTTACGAAAGTTTTGGAGGAGAAGGCTGATTGCTATTATTTGCATACACATCCAAGCAAATAGTTTGTCCAACATTGGAAACTTTTGAAGCATGGCGTGTTAAGGACTCTCACTCACTCACTCACTCCTCGTCTATACCACTTCATCCTGTATTTAGGGTTGCGGGGAGCCTGGAACCTGTCCCAGGAGACTTTGGGCACAAGGCAGGGTACACCCTGGACAGGGTGCCAATCCATCGCAGGGCACACACTCACACATTATAGACAATTTGGGAACGCCAATTAGCCTAATCTGCATGTCTTTGGGAGGAAATGTGAGAACCCGGAGGAAACCCACCAAGCACAGGGGGAACATGCAAACTTCATGCACACAGAGACAGGAATCGAGTCTGGCCGGGAATCGAACCCGGACCCTGAAGGTGCAAGGCGACAGTGCTAACCACTACACCACCGCTGAGGATGAAAACACCTTACTGTACAGTACATGCTTGCATTCCCTCTGCAATTTTTTTTTTTATTGACCATTGTGCATCGAGTGTAGAAGCACTGCAGGTGGCGCTGTTCACGCCTTTGGGTTTGTTGCTTGTTAAGTCCACAGAGTTTGCTTATTTATCTCCTTTGCTAAATTATCTCATTTTGCAGTTTTGTGCATGATTTCGTTGTTAAAAAGCACAAATGTGAAAATAGTTAGTTAAAATTGTTCTGGTTAGGTCACTGTGAATTTTGTGTGGAGATCTCCATCTCCGACAGTTTCATCACAATGGAAATTAGATCAAGGATAAATGTTTTGGGTTTTGTTGAACACAAAACCTTTAGTGCTCAGCATCATCAACATCCTCCTCTACGTGTTCTAGCTTCACTCAGGTACATGATGACAGCTCCATATGATAGTAGAGGTATGCACCATATGACCAACAGCTTTTCACACACAGCGCTGTCAAGTAAATATGAGATGCAGGCACGGCGTGAATGCGAACGTCAAGACCACTAATTAAAGAACATTAATTAAAAACAAACTAGAACAAAGATAACCAAAACTGAAAGCAGACCAGCGATAAACAGAATCGAAATCTAAACTTTTCAGCGACAACAGAAAAAAAATAACAATCACGCTGGAGCGTGAAAAAATGGAGTTCGAAAGGGATTTATACAGTATATCTATTATAATTATTAATGAGGACGACATAATATTCTGACACAATAAGTTTTATTAAATTTAATTAATAAACTGTTAATATCAAATAAACTATTATATAGGCTAGTAATTGTAAAACAAAAATGCACAACATGTACATTAATCAAACAATTGATTTATACAGATTTTAATAGTATACATTTTACTTTCATACGTTTTGTTTCAATGAATATTCAATTTTGAATTTCTGTAGTGTGAAATTTCCACAGTAGCAATAACAGGTATCCGAGGTGCTTATGATACCATGGTAACGCACGGAGGAAGTGACGTCTGCGCTGGTGATCTTCCGAATGGTGGATTTTTGTTGAGGGAGGTTCCCTGACATTCCCTGCATGCGGAGCAGTGAGTAGGGAGCACCCTTTAAAGTGCACTGTGGAATGGAACGAAGCCAAGGACTAACTAGATATGTTGAAATTAAATAGTTATAAGAATTAGGACCCTAACCAAATCACTCGCTTACACTACAGTGTCCCTCAAAGCTTAAAAGGATAAGTATATAACATAATAACAATGTCCTATTTTTAACATACATTATTACAGATGTTAAGTGACGCATTCCTGGCATTTTTTACACGCTGGAGTGACTGCAATAACAGTAACGATGTTCAAACATCCACTTGGTTGACTTCAGCATTCTCCATAAACCCAGTGAACACATTTAAACCATTCTTGGCAGCCATTGTGTTGCACAGAATGTTTCTTTTCCAAAAATCTGGCAAAAACATGGAAATTTAAAGCTTATAAAGTAAGGTTACCCGTCATTTTTTTTCGTAATTCAATGTTTTGTTATAAACAACCTTGTGTGTCAGAGAATAATAATTCGCCAAAATGTGTAAGTCTGAAAACGTTTATTGAGTTTTGCTGTCAAACTGTTCACATGAAGTCTGTAATCATGTCTCGTTGTTTGTAGAAGGAAGCCGAAAGCATGCTGAGCGTTATAGCGTTGGCCTCCTGAAGAATCTCTGTTTTTTTTTTTTTTTTGTTAACATTTTTTTATTCCTTTCTATTGTTTCTTTACACAAGCCTTGGACAAAGGCTTTCAAAAATACACATTGTTTTTTTTTTCAAAACTACTAATAGAATTTGTATGTATGAAGCGACCTCATAACTGCAAAATGTATTTTATGGTAGCAAATGGAAGATCAGACCTGAGCCAAGTGAAGTTATCTTTTATGAATTTCTCAGTGGGACTTTAAGCTAGACTATGATAACACCTTAATGCTGCACTCACTACATTTGAATATATATGAAACCATTTGTCAGAAGGTAAAGCAAAAAAAAGAAATTGCACCTTTGTGGCCTCTTTTTTATTGATATTAGTTCATGCCTTTACCAACGGATAACTGTGCTGTCGTACCCCATTACTCAGTAACAGGCTAATTTATACAGCACAGATTTTATTATTGCTTATAATATTTATTAATGGCAGTGTTTTGGGTTTAAACGGAGGGTGTGTGTTTCTGTAGTAAAAATGACAATCATCATTATCATCATGTCTGGAATTCTTGGCAATGTGGCCATAGAAAACTTTCTTGAGGCTGCTCCCGTCAAGGGGTCACTACAGCGGACCTTCTGATCCGCACACACACAACTTGGCACAAGTTTCACACCAGATGCTCTTTTAACCAGGCTTGGGAGCGGCATTTCATGCAATGGCTGGGTAGTACGGGGTGTGGCAGCGCACCGACAACGGAGCTTGAACCCAGATCCTCAGATAACCTACAAACCTACAAACCTACAAAATTTACTTAGTGCAACATTTTAACAAATACCAAGGAAGGCACTGATAGACTCCTGTGACATAGAAAGCAAAGCTATTCAGAGAGAGAGAGAGAGAGAGAAATATATCAATGTATTATGTCGCATTAAAAGCCGTAATCTTTCATAAACACAAAAAAAGGGAAACCGAACATGATAAATGAGACACGCGACCCTCCTTTGCATTAGAATTCATATTTATGCAGCGCTTGTTGTCTTCTTCGGCATCACAATTTGAAAGGTACACTTTAAGCATAATAGCATCATGTACATAAGGTGGTGCGGGTATTACCTCTTCTCCAACAGTTGCCTCCATAAATCACTGCATGAGAGAGCAATACAAATGACTTCTGTCACACAGTGTTTACCTGCACGTGTAGTGTAGTTTTTTTCCCCTCAGCTGTAGATACAGTTTGCTATAAATATCGAAAAAAGAGGGCCCAGGTGTGCGGTGTGAATGCATAAGCGTGGTAACCCCTTGTGCTTTTGTTAAATGGCATTCTTTGTGTATGTGTGTGTGTGTGTGTGTGTGTGTGCATGTGGAGTGTGGGGGTGGGGGGGGGGTGGGGGTTTGAGAGAGAAAGAAAGAGGGAGTGATTAGTTCTACATGGGGTGGTCCCTGCACTCCTGACACACAGCTTTGCTCCGAGGGCCGAGGTTGAACAGATCTGAATGCGACCGACTTAATTAAGGTTTACAGGTTCCACTAGACTACCGCATATATAATGTCACTCATTACAAGGCAATTATACAGGAGCTGAGTGAGCTTTGTAGCTGGAACAATGAGACAGGATGGCGGAAAGGTCTGAAAAGAAGCCCTTCTCTTGGCTGTATGTTATCAAAAAATCCAGAGATATTTAGAATTTTTTTTTTTTGTCCAGATGTCAAGAACCTCATCATTCTGTAAAGCTGAATAGCGTTCGACCTTTATGATTTGCGCTCTCTGTTTCTGAAGACTTGTCCCTCAGTGTCATTTGATAAGGAATTCTAAGGATGAATAGCTAGCTGCTTGGACCTTTTTAGATCTTTCAGGTTTTTTTTTATCAATATAGCCGTCATCTTCAAAGCAGATACGTTGTCCGGCAATGAGTTATCTGTAAAACTCTTTACAAAACTCTAGACAAATATACTTTACTTACTGTATGATTAATTTCTAATCATTATTTCTTTGTTCAGGGTTAGTTCATGTTATTAAAACCCATATTTGTGTTATACAATTATACAGTTATGCAAAATAATTATTATATTATAAATTAAATTTAAAAAGTATAATGCGGCAATTGTTATTAGCGTTTTGTGCCAGAGACAGCGTGGTGGTGAAGCAGGTAGTGTTTCCTACATGATGCAGGTAGTGCAATCCTGACATGATGTCTATTCAGAATTTCTGGACATTTTTTTCCTAAACGGGTTTCCTCCCCTCTTTAAGAAACATACCAAAATTATTGAATTTTTTTTTTTTTAGTGTTTTAGCTGTAGATGTGTTTCATTTATAATTATTACTAATAGTATCATTATTATTAAAACCATTGGCGGCACAGTGGTTTAGAGCTTGGCATTTGGGACCTGCCCCTCCAGGGTTTGGGTTCGATTCCTGCGTCGGGGTCTGTGTGCATGGAGTTAACATGTTCTCCCAATGCTTGGTGGGTTTCTTCCTCCAGTCCAAAGACATGCATATTAGTCTAATTGGCATCCCAAACTTGCTCGGAGTGTGTGAGTGTTGGCAGGAGGTTCTACCACGGTCTTAAAAATGGGGATAAATACAATGGTCAACAAATTGGACTACAGAGGTTCCTAGATGGCTTATTATTATTATTAGTGAACGATTAATTAAATCATTCATTAATTTGAATTGTGCTTAATAATGGAAAGCTCATCACAAAAAGGTATTAGAATTTATATAACTCATGAGTTAACGTTTGATATTCATTAAAGCAAACCAAACCCAAAATTCACACTACATAACTAAATACAAGGGGCGTTCAAGTCAAACCAGGACTTTTGCCTGTGGAGAATTAAAGAATTACCACAGTTACCAGAGTAAAATTACCTTTATGTCTCTATATAATTCCCCTCCTTTCACTAGCGATTGGACGCCATCAGGGTAGAAAATTTTCTCTTTACCCCAGAGTCATGATTTGCTTCACATCTGAAACGATGTCCTTTAATTGGAAGTCCTTAAATTGTCCAAAAATGTGGAAAAGGCTTGGAGCGATGTCAGGACTGTACGGCGGATGTGGTAATAACTCCCGGCTGTGTTCCTTTAATGTGCAAGTGGTGTTGGTGAATGTTTGTGTGGACATTCCTAGAGACAGATGCGTTTCTTCCACAAGTTATCCATCAGTTTTCACGGATCAGGCATTCTACATTCTTAATGTTCACAGGAACGAGTGCCGTATGACTTGCAAGCAAGAGTCTAATTACTGTAATCTTTTTTTATAAATGTCAATTGGTTTAAACACCTTCATTTACAAGAATGTTCAATACAAGTCCCGGTTTGACTTGAACGCCCCTTGTTAATTGTTCATACAGGACAGTGCAGAAGCACATACACTAATTTTGGATACATCTGTGTTTTTATTAGATTTGTGTTTTAATATTTATTTATTGATTATTTAGTGGCTCAAAAATAAAAAAAGTTGTTTTGCACATTTCTTTATCCTTTAATATGCTACGGCGAAGAATTACGATCATAACAACTGTAGGCTGATAGGTGATCATTTCAGCGGAGAAGTGAAACGATTTACGTTTTCCCCTTCCTTGTGTGAGCGAGCTCTAGAAACGAGCGGCCAACCTCAGGAACTAAAGCTAGAAGTATTGAGGGGAGGGAGAGAGAACGCGAGAGCGAAAGTGTGCGGTTTCTGCCTAGTGTAAGCAGCGTCTGCACCAATTTGCCTTTGATCCCTGACTGACACGCTGCTACAGACCACAGCAACCTGCGCTCACCATGACCACCTCTCGCAGTCTCAATCATAGCTCAGAGAACTTCGCTGCCTGCCAGACATACAGAACCTGGCTTTAATCCGTGACCTTTTCCACTACAGTAGGAACGTTTTGTCTTTTGAAAGAAGATAAAGAGAATAGTGTTTATTCTTACAAAATCAAATACTTACTTACATGGTGTTGCTTAGGAGTTATGTGTGATCCATTCATATATTGGAAGGAGCAAGAACTTCTTATGAAGTAAAGTAAAGTACTACAAGGTTCTGACAACATCCAGCTCTATATTCTACCCTTCTATCTTTACATCATGCACCTTATCAGTCAAATAGTGAATCAAAATTCTTACTCACACACTCATCGTCTATACCACTTTATCCTGTATACAGGGTCATGGGGGTTTGGAGCCTATCCCAGAAGACTTAGGACATGAGGCGGGGGGGGGGGGGGTACACCCTGCATACAGGGTCTTGATCCAAAGCCGGGCACACACACTCATACACAAAGCACATTCTCGGTACTCTATTTGTTTGTTTGTTTGTTTATTTATTTACTTTTTTGTATCTCCTCTCATTTCTAATATAGCATTATTCTTAGAATGTCTTCTTCCTCTCTGTGCTGTAATATGTAAATTTCCATCTAGGAGGAATAAAGTGATCTATTTATGCTATCATCTGTAAACTATTTAGGGGAAGAAAACAACAGCTTGCTGTTGCAGGAAAATAATCAAGGACATATTGCTGTGATGCAGCTTCACACTGTAACAATCCAAAAGTTGATTATTTTCAGAGCTAGATTAGATTACATTAGTTACATTCAACTTTATTGTCATGATGTGAAGCACATGTACAAATAATACAATAAAATGCAGCATATCTCATGTTTTGTTTTATTCCACTTATACAACATTAATTTGCCAACGATCACAATTTTTTTTATTTATTAAAGAATAACATGGCATAGATTTTGTACGGCTGTAAAGTTAGTTCATGTTGACACTTGTATTATAACTTATCAGAAAGCATACATAAATCTAGGGCCGGGCAATTAATTGAAAATGAATCGAAACATACGCTCACAACCTCTAAATGATGTCAGTTATTATTCACTCACTCATCTTCTATACCGCTTTATCCTGCATTCAGGGTCGCATGGGACCTGGAGTCTATCCCAGGAGACTCAGGGCATGAGGCGGGGTATACTCTGGACAGGGTGCCAATCCATCGCAGGGCACACACACACACACACACATGCTCATTCACACACTACGGGCAATTTTGGAACGTCAGTTAGCCTAACCTGCAGGTCTTTGGACTGTGGGAGGAAACCGGAGTACCCGGAGGAAACCCACCAAGCAAGGGGAGAACATGCAAACTCCATGCACACAGAGATGGGAATCGAGCCTGGCAGGGAATCGAACCCAGACCCTGGAGGTGCAAGGTGACAGTGCTAACCACTACACCACCGTGCCGCCTCAATTACTGTTATTATTATTATTTTTAATTCTGTTAATACTTTACTCACTGTGTATGTTCATGTCCGCTCCTCTTAAAAACATACTATCAAGTGTGTAGGCACAAGACTCCATACCGTCCAACCTGTGACATGGAAACAACATGGAGGAGAAAAAAATATCCCAGCTTTAATAGTCAAGCATATTTAAGAAACAACCCTGGAAATTACAACAATCAAACAAACCAACTCAAAACAAAAGAATCCTTCATGAATCATCATCAATCAAACTAGACTTTGTAGTATTAATCGAATCGACATTAACATGTTTCCTAATCATTTATTAAAGTTATATTCTGCATAGAATCTCTCTCTCTCTATATATGAGATATTTAAGAGAAGTCGTTGTATAAGTTGTTACTATAGAAACAGTAAGTATAAGAGCAAGTTCATTAATATTAATATATAGACTTTTGATTTGCCTTGCGTTTGGAATAACTGTCAGAGGTCTTGGTACATACTGTAAAAGAGAATTCAATAGCGCTGAGGTGTAATTTATATTAGCCAATCATTTAACAAGCTGTGCAGTGTTTAATGTGTTTAATATGTACTTTTAAACCAGCCATGAATTACTTTTACTACCACTTATTCTTGCAAGCTTTCTGTACTGAGTTTAGCAAATGTCTCAAGCGTTTTACCCCATATAGCGGAGTTTTGTTCAGACGTTCAGGAGTTTCTAGAGGTGACAATAAATCTTGAACAGAAATCCCACAGTGATTAATAGCAGGGGTATAAAACCGTTTTTTTCCCACAAGAACAATTTCCTCACAATCTTTTCACGGGTTTATTTTATGCATATGACCAAAGTATTAAAATATATTCCACCCATCAATCCATCCATCCAACCATCCATCCAGGAACCTCTGTAGTCCAACTATGGACTGTGGATGCCAATGGTGAACATTGTATTTATTCCCATTTTCACGCTCGTAGTAGACCCGTCCTGTCAACAGTCACATGCGCATTCCCACATTATGGGCAATTTGGGAACGCCATTTAACCTAATCTACATGTTTTTAGACTGTGGGAGGAAACCGGTGTACCCGGAGGAAACCCACCAAGCATGGGGAGAACATGCAAACTCCATGCACACAGACCCCGAGGCGGGAATCGAACCCGGACCCCGGAGGTGCAACACCATTTAAATGTATTACCCAGAAATATTTACAGGAGCTTTTATCACAAAACAGTTCTAATCTCCCAAACCAGTTACATTGTGTAAATTGTATGTTTGAAGGTGATCATTTTAACAGGACTTTATTACAAGTCAATTTGATTTATGTTGATATAAGTTATTAAACTAGTCAATTAGGCATATAAATGTAATTTGTGCATGCAGTTGTTCATAAATTGACTTCCAGGCTTAGTAAACCACACTGCGGGTGTTAAATTAATCAGTTTGCCAAATTATGACTGACCTGTATTTTGTCTCGTAATGTCCCAAAAAGATAAACACTCAAAATTAACAGCATAGGATTATTTTTTTAATTTGGAAAGACATAGTCTGTGTGTAAATCTGCACGTTTCTTGTTCGTGTTATCAAATTTCAACACACCCCTAAATTGACTGTAAACTAATTTTTATGGGCATGTGTTTAATACATCAGGGAATCAACACTGATCATTCCGGCAGGTGCTTTCATGAGCACCCAAAGACAGAATGAGTGTAAAAGATAAAAACATCAGGAATGACTCATTCATGCCATAGACATTGGAAATCATTGGGGGGGCGGTATTGGGTTGGAGCAAGCGTTGGAGCAGAGGTGTTAAAAAAAGGTCGTTAAAGCCTTGACCTATGCATCTCACAGGTTCAAACGTCCTGAGGAGAGACGGCCATATAAAGCAGGGCTGGTTCTGATCAATTTATCCATCCACCCAGAAGGCCCCTTTTTCATGCCCTCTTTTCCACTTATATCACATCCAGGGTCTGTGTGACCTCGCTGGAGCCGTGACACAGGATCACACTAGGGCCTTGTGATCCACACAAGGGAATTGAATTTTTAACAGCTATATCTTACCAGTCTGTTTTTTTTCCACCAGGACTGAAAGGACAAAGAGAACTATGAAGGATGAGGGAACAAGTGATCTTTAGCCTCAGCTCAGACTATGGATGTGACATTGTTCGGAACAAATAAAAACAAAGATAAGAATAAAAGGTTAATGAAAAAACAATTATCCATCCATGTTTTTCTTTTCGAGCAGTCACAAATAAACCTTCGCTCAAGGTATATGTTCATTAACAGGAGTATGTGACGTTGCTCAATGCATTTACAGTGTTCAGTCATTGTTTTTCTTTTTTTTTTTCTTTTTAGTAACTGTCTGGTCAGGGATTGTGGTTATTTTAATTCGAGTGCTCGGAAACAAGATATCTTGATTCTAGTTTGGAAAATACAGCCAAAGTAGGCAGTATTGCCGCTTGCCATGCTCTTCTGGGGCGATGGTGGCTCAGAGTGTTAAGGTTATGAGTTACTCATCGAGGATCGTGGTTTGAGCCATAGCTCTGGCAGGTTGCTGCTGTTGGGCCCTTGAGCGAGGCCCTTAACCATGTCTGCTCCAGGGGCGTCGTACCAGTATAATATGGATGAACCTGCGCTTTGATCCCAGCCTACTAACAAAAAGCTGGTCAAAAATAAAGACTTTCACTGTGCAGTAATGTATATGTGGTGAAAAACTAAGCTTAAATGTCAGGTACAAACCAAAGCAGTAACTGTCAGAGCGGGTCTTTATTTAAGCCGAGCTACGAACTCGAATGATAGCGGTAATTGTGGTTGAGAAACTGTCAGATCGAGGATTCACACACCATACAGGCAATATTGCCATTTCTACCGTTTTGTCCCTGGTGCTCCACTGTTCCTGTGGGTATAGTAACAGGATTAACCATCTGCTTTAGGCCACATGAACTTTAGGTTTAAATCCACCTATACAGTAGACAGCGGCGCTTGTGCTACACCCTGGTGCCAGGTCTGACTCTGTCTACTATGCAGAGAGATATGCAACCATTTGTATTGACTTTACATTAAGCCCGACTGGTGACTCACACACACTCACACACATTTCTCCAATTTTCTTCAGGCAGTCACGCAACACCCTGATCAGAGCCGGTCAAACATCAAACCTTCCATTGCTATTCCACTCCTCCACTCTCTCACCCTTTATTTATTGATATTTCTTTTTCCTTTCTATCTCATCACAGTCTTTTAAACCTGACTCAAACTCACTTGAGAGTAATTAGGATGGAAGGAGAAGAGAAAATTATATAGATGTTGTCTTCTTTCTACTTCTTGCTTAATTTTATATGTTAATAAATGAATAATTTAAGGCTGTTCTTACGAACTCTTTCTCTCTCTCTCTCTCTCTCTCTCTCTCTCTTTGTGTGTGCATATATATTCTCATGCCTCTATATGAATACGTGTAGAATATATTATGCCTTTGATATTCGCTGAACACATGCATTGAATTTTAATTACTTAAAATATTAAGGACACCAATGCATTTAAATATTAATGAGCATATAATTTTATATTTCTACAGACAGAATGGGAACACAAAGCAAAATCGCAGGGGACAATGCCGTAGTTAAAAATAATGTTTTAAATTGAGACTCACTAGCAATAGTTTTATTGTGGAGATTTACCTAAAGGTGATCTGAGATGAACATGAAAATCTGTCATCATCAGTTACAAGTGCAATTGAAGACTCACAACTGAATTTTATATGAGTTAGCCAAAATCAATTATTTACACACTTTGGAAATAGAAAATTTTTATATATATTTTAATACTAAATTTATTGCTATACGATATAGATGGATATACATGATAATGTTATATTAATATAATATACATCATACTATTTTTCTTTTCCCGAAGTGTGTATACACTTTTTTGGCTGACTCTATAATCATAAACTGGTCTTTCAACAGGAGTCTTGGTGGTAAAATTAAGCAACACAGTAAAAAAAGTAGTTCAGGTTTTGTCAGATTCATGCGCCATCGGGCTGTTTGTAAGACAAGGGGAAATCCTTTTCTCTGACAGAGACTACGATCACATTGCAAGCATCCGAGCGATTCTTCTCATGAGTCTCCTAGTCCGAGTCGTTCGTTCTTTTTAATCTATTGCACTGCATAGCGTCTACGGGAGCCTCGTGACAAAAGAACAAACGATTTGGACTAGAAGACTCAAAGGGACGCTGTACGCTTGCGCAGAGGCAAAAAGTAGCATGAATTCCGAACTGACTGCTTTCATTCAAGTCACATGACCACGTTTTGGACATGTATCCGATCTATGAGACCATATGAAAGATCTGAAAATCAGATGTGTTCAAACATCACTAAAAAAAAATCTGATCTCTGTCACATTAGCATTAAAATTAAATTTGATTTGAGATACTTTAGGTAGGAAAAGTAAACATAGCCAAGATATTTTTTATCTTTAAATGAACTAATTATATTGATCTACGGTATGTATTTGTGTAATGTACAAATATTTGACTGAAAGAAAAATGGAATTAAAGTTCTCTATGAAAAATATGTCATTGACAGAAGTGACAGTCAGGAAAAACAGGTCACTTTTGGAAACTTTTTTTTTTAATACACTTCCAGTATACCGTATTTGTACATTACACAAATTAACAACATTAGTGCTTTGTTACAAAATCATTTTAAGCAATTACAGCTTTTAGCCCAATATGGTCAGAACTAATTAGGTTTTTGCAGCATTGTGGTTCAATTCTGTCCCCTTCCACTTTGCAAGCTGGCTTCAATTCAAGTCTCCAAGGTTACAAGGGTCCCTCTGATGAAATTGCAATTTCAAGATCCTCTGTAATTTTTCATCAGGGTTCTATTATTATTTTGCATGCTGTGTCATTGCGGTGTCTCGTATCTGTTGTTCCCGCTACATTCGGCTTGTCCTGGAACTTTTCAAGTGAATGTTGGCCTCAGTCTTAGCTTCCTCATCATTAGTTTTAGAGTACCTTGTGAACCAATTGTACTGTTTATCATCTTTGACTCGGTGTTTGTCTCAGAGAAATTCCTTCACCTTCACCATGATTGTCACTTGTCACAAAAAATTTAAACTAGGCTGGAAATACTTTACTTAAAAAGTATTTTAAAAAGACATTTGTGCATTAAGAAAATTGCATACTGTGGAAAAGTTACCTATTTTGTAATTTAATGCAAAACATGAAAATCATATTATAGATTTTAGAAGAGTGCAATATTTTAATCATTTGTTTTAATTTTGATGACTGCATCTTACAAATCCAGTATTTAAAAACATTACAATATTTCATTTCGAGTATGAATATATTATAATATAAATACTGTGTATTTCACAGTCTAGTTCAGTATATGCATGGGAAAGACTGCTGACTTGATAGTTGTCCAGAAGACAAAACTTTATCCACAGAAGGTCATCACTGAAAGAGCTGACTGTTTACAGAGTGCTGTATCGATGCACACTCATGGAATATTGTCTGGAAGGGAAAAGTGTGGTAGGAAAATCTCCCCAAGTAGCAGAGATGAAAGCATGGCTTCAAGAACGTGAGAGAGCTTCACGAGGAGTGTTGTGAGGCTGGAGTCAGTGCATTTAGAGCCACCATGCATGGACATCTTCGGGAAATGGGATACGACTGTTGCATTCCTAGTACCATACTGTACCACTTCTAAATCCGGGACAATATCAGACGTGTCTATTTTGCTAAGGTAGATAGATAGATACTGAGTGTACCCAGGAATTTGCCCCAGAGAAATTCCTTTATCTTCACGATGATTGTCTTTTGTTACTACAGTTTATCTGTAAAGGTGGCTTTAAAACTATCCTAGAAATGCTTTTCTAAGTAGAAAAATAACTGGAATGTTAATCAGTGTTCCAAAGTCCGCTTTTCAGATTAAAGTAAATTTTCAATATCACTTGGAAATCAAGGTCCCAGAGTTTAGAGGAAGAGTGGAAAGCCACACAATCCAAGTTGCTTGAAGTACAACGTGAAGTTTCCGTAGTCGGTAATGATTTGGGGTGACGGTGTCGATCCATTGTGTATTAATAGAAAGTCAACGCAGCCACCAGGAGATTTTAGGACACTTTATGGTTCCATCTGCTGACAAACTTTATAGAGATGGACTTCTGCATCTGGTATGATTGGCCAGCCAACTCTCCTGACCTGTATTGTAAATGCTTTTTTTGATATTTTAGATATATTATATTTGATATGTTTTAAAATACTGAATGTTTGATTTATATGAGCTGTAAGCAATAATCCTCAAAATGAAAACAAAAAACCTGACGTGATGAATCTAGAATATATGAGAGTTCCACTTTTTAAATATAATAATATAAAAAAAATTTTTTTAGAACAAAAACATGCACTGTGTATGTATTCACCCTGCCTCATCATTTCAGGAGGGTCACATTTTTGGTCTGCATCAAAAGCAAAGACAACAACTAAGGAGATTTGAAACAATAGAATTAAAATGCATGATGACAAGTACATGTGATCTTCAACATTTTGGATTTTTGTCTTTGTATATAAATACTGTAAATACTGCATTATGTAATATAATAAAATATATCATATTATATAATAGAATAGTATTAAAACTAGTTGAACCATAGCAATGTGTGTGTGAGTGCAGAAAAATGTGAAAAGAGACTGTGTATGTGTGTGTGTGTGTGTGTGTGTATGTGCGCGTGAACGTATTTATATGTAAGTGACAGATCGAGTGAGATTGTGTGTGTGTGTGTGTGTGTGTGTGTGTGTGTGTGGGCAGTAGTGTGTGGGCATGTGCAGTAATACTTTAATCCTCCTCTCTGTTCTCCAGGCTGCGCGTTCCTCACCTACTGCGCTCGTGAGTCAGCCATCAAAGCCCAGAATGCACTGCACGAACAGAAAACTCTGCCAGGGGTACGTATCTCTCCCTCCATCTATCTTCCTTTCTCTTGCATGCGTTCACTTGCTTTATCCTCTGACTCACTCAGACAATCCTGTTTCAGGCTCACATATCGCTTAATTCGAATTTTTTATCTTTTCTATATTAAATATTTACACCATGATCCATAGACTTGTGTGTACACATCCAGGTATGACACTGTCGTGTGTTTATTACGTGAATAAAAACACGCTCATTATAACGTCTCACTAATAGTGGCAATGCTTCGCGAGCTCGCTGCGAAACACCTCGCTGTTCAGTTATTTATGTCTGCCTTCGGGTGAACTGGGATATTCCAGAGCAGCCTGACACTGTGTCATTGTCTGCTGAGAGAAAGTTTAACCGTTCAGACAAAACAATAAATGTACACAACATTCTGTTTTACCCTAGATTTCACTGATCCGTGGTTTCTCACCCCAGGTTTCACTAGAAACGTTCAGTATCAGTTAATGAAAACTCAATGCAGCCCTTATAAAATCATGCAAACTGCATGTCTGAATGATCACACGCTCTCGTGAAAAAACATCAAAATGAAATAATCATATAGCTACATGAACCTTGATTTATACTCTCATCCAAGTTCCTCCTTTTTCGGGTCACACCTCCAAGTCTGACGCTTGCACAGAGTTACAGAGGTACTGAGACAGAGAGAGAGAGAGAGAGAGTCTGTGCAATGTCTGTTCATCTGTTCATAGATAAGTGTCAGACGCTGCATAAGTACAAATACAGTACCGTACAATAGTATTAGGTACTCTTAAATAAACATCAAGAAAAATAATACATTTAAATAAAATAAATAAATAATAATTAATATGTATGTGACATGCTGGCTTAGTGGTTGGCACTGTTGCCTCGCACCTCCATGTTCCAGGTTCGATTCCCACCTTGGGTCTGTGTGAATAGAGTTGGATGTGTTAAAAGAATTTCCAGTAAAATTGTAGAATGAAAAAAAAAAATTACAAAATACAACCAAATAAGATAAGCAAAGGACAACCACACCAACTTTTTTAAAATTATTTTTTAAAAGATTTTCCCCCGAGTTTTTCCCTAATTTAGTCGCGTCCAATTCCTCCCCGTCACTAGGGGCGCTCCACATTAAGGCTACTACCACCACTCAGTTTGATAGGGCCGAAGACTATCACGTGTTTCCTCCGAACCACGTGATGCCAGCCGACCGCATCTTTTCGAGCTGCTCTCTCACGCACCGTTTGGGGCGGCGTAACACACTCGGAGGACAGCGCTATCCACTCCTTCCGCTTGCGGAGCACTAAGTACCTCTTATCCCTCCCCTCTGAGAGAGCTCGGCCAATCAGCTCTCTCTAGACCTCCGGCTGCGAGAGGTTACAGCATCACCCGGGAATCGAACTCATGATCTCTGCCACTCGGAGACCAACCACACCAAATTCTGCTTTCTTTTCAACTCATCATTGTTTTTAAAAGCATCCTTTATTCATGGTGAGATAACACAAGTAGAATTGTAAATTTTCCTTCAAATCAGTTGAAGAATTTCAATTTCAGTGCCTTGACATAAAGTATTGTGGAAACAACACTGGCTTTAAATTGTAACTGCTAATGCTTAAGGCTGATTATGCTCCTGCGTGTCGAACCCAAGGATCTAACCAGAAATGTAACTACACAATACGGTAATACACAACACAATAATTTTGATTGGTACGTTTGGTAGCAACGTTTTTCCAGCTAATTCTACAGTTCCATTTTTTTACTGACAAAGTCCCGATACCTCAAATGTCTTCTCTCGTTGCTACGTTGCAGCAATTTCAGTAAAAGAAACTGTTGTACAACATCTATTAGATCTGGAAGTTAAGTCATGTCAGCTGTCTCACCTTCTCAATTGTTCACGTTCTGTAATAAGCCTTTTCAAACAGTAGAGGGTCGCTTGACGTGGGAGGACTCAAGTGTGAGGCACTTACCAACTTACAGTACCGCAGACTGAAGAAGCCACTTGGATGAGCAGTGAAACGTTTCTACCGAACAGGAAAGACGTCCAGTTGACATGACTCAACTTCCAGATAACCTCAACTCCTGGATGGAGTTCAATCTTCACACACAGCTTTTAGATCTTTATTTTTCGGTTGTTTTAATCTTCAGGCGAGTTCTTAAGTCAAACTTTTTTTTTTTTATTGTGAAACCCATTATTTCATAGGAATAATATAAATGCAGATAATCTGTTCTAGCCACCCAAAAACGTTGACAATATTACCAACTTCCAACATTATAATCATATTTTTTAGAAAAGAACATTTAGAAAAGTCATGTAAATCATGTAAGTCAAAGTAAAATATGTAATAAATAGTCATTAAACCTCACTTATCCTACATTTATGATTTCTCTTGGCACCCTCTGCTTTACAAACCACAAACCTTTCTTCTTGCTATGAATGTTAGAATGTCCTTTTTAACATTCTTGGGACCCCATGGTGCTATATCTTCACTAAATCTTGCACAAAATGCGAAAACCTATGGAAAAAAACATGTAAACTTGCTTCGCTTGGCTATCCATTGACACAAACAAAGTTTGAACGGCTTCCGAATGTTCGCACAAGTTAGCTGGCGATGGATTGACCTCGGTTCGGTCGCTCGTATGCCGAAAATGCTTCGTATCGCAAGGCAAATTTCTTGCGAAATTCCAGTTTTTAAGGCGATATCTCTTGCGGCGGGCCGTTCTTATACCGAGGACCCACTCTGTAACAAGGTTGTACGCAAGACTGTACAGGAGGCTCTGCATGGACTTGACGCATAAGCAGAAATCAGGCTTTAGTCAAATTTATTTACAATTTAGCATATATTTAACACAATATAAAATGTAAAAAAAAAAAAATGGGTTTCAAAGCTTAAATGAAAACTTAACGTCTACATGTCAGGGTTTACAGTGTGGAACAACTTACTAGCTGTTATCCTTATAAAGAAATTGCAAAGTTATGCAAAACAAATAAATAAAAGCATAGTATAACCGCAACAAATTTTGCTTTCTTTCCAAACTATCATTGTTTTTGAAAGCGTCCATGAAATCAATTTTCAGTCGCTAGTGTTTCACGTTTGAACTAAGTTCATTGATAATAATGTGTCTTCTTTTACACTGTAGAATTAAACACTTTCAAATTATACAAGAAATTATATATACATATCTTTAACATTTAAAACAAAATGTACGCATATTTTCCTGGAAAAAAAAAGACCTGTGAGCTGCGATTTCCAGTTAATAACATTATTCTGGCGGCTAAATATCAGCCACAGCAACATCCGAAGGGATTTCCTAGACCAGCTCACACAGAGGGGTTGTGAAGAACAAGAGTTTACAGTTTATCATGGTGTGTGTGTGTGTGTGTGTGTTGTGTGGGTGTGGGTGTGTGAGCATGTTGGGTTGTTGTAGTGAGGCCATGTACACACAGTGTGCTGTCATGAGCAGGGATAAGGGTGTGTGTTCATACACTCCCACAGGGTACATCCCTGCCACCACACCAGCTGCCTCGGAGAGAGCAGGAGCACTAGAAAGAGGGCGAGAGAGGAAACGAGAGAGAGGCAGGGAGGGTCGAGAGATAGTAAATAAGGTGGCGAAGGATTTATGTAAAGGTTTCGAACATTAATCTTGTGGTCACACACAAGAGTACGGAAAACCTATAAGCATGCAAATGCATTCGTCAATACACACACGTGTGACCTTTTCTGACCTACACATGCACTCTTAGAGCCGGCATAAATATAAACTGCATCGTGCAATTGCTTTGCATTTCAATATGTGTTTCCAGCTGGAGCTACTCACATTGTGTGTGTGTGTGTGTGTAAGTGAGACCCTAAATTATGAGTGGTGTAATAGTGGCCAAAGCAAGAGAGACCCAATTGTTGACCATAAAACTGCAGGTCTGAAAGAAGTCCAGTTTTAGAAAGGCATGTGTGCTTTTCTGTACCCTAAAAAGATCTGTGCTACTTTTTTTCCATTAGTGTGTCTATCTGCGTTTGTGTGTGTGTGTCTGTTTGGGGTGGGTCAGGCAAAAATGAGAGTGATGAAGGCATATT
>JAQMYJ010000018.1:15216715-15237892 GCA_030014305.1 Clarias laeviceps | reverse complement strand
ATTAGTTTTGTTTTTCCTGTAAATGATTCAATAAATACCGTACCGTGCCATTCATACCGAGGTATTACCGTACCGTGGAGTTTTGATACCGTTACATCCCTAGCTGACACCCATAATCTTCTTAAAATACAGATATTACTTATGTATAGTATACATAAAGTACTCAAGAGCAGAGGTGGCAGATAATACTTCATCAGTGTTTTTATATATAAGCATTTTCAGCATACAAACATCCGGTTGCGCGTACTTCTGGTCGCCCAGCAAAGCGAGTTTACATATTTAATTGTTTTATTTTTTCGCATTTTGTGCAAGATCAAGTGAAGACATACCTGTAGCATCATGGGTCCCAAGAACAGTAGCAAGAAGAAGGGTTAATGTCTATTTATTTCATATTTTACTTCATTTACATGTTTTTACCAAACGTTTTGATTGTTTCTATATGCAAAAATATGATTTTAGTGTTGGAAATTGATAATACTGGTAATATTTTTGGGTGGCTGAAACAGATTATCTGCATTTGCATTATTTCCTATGGGGAAATGTGTTTTGCAATACGAAATTTCGCCTTAAAGAACTCGCCGCTGGAGCGGATTACATTTGTATGAAAGGGTGCTGCTGTGCAAGACTATATACAATATATAGTATACTAGGGCAAGCAGAAAATCGGTAACCAGAATAACGAATCAAAATCATACACTGTAAGGCAATCACAAACGAACCCGACCTGGTATGTCCAGGAAACACTTAGGCTTGGGATGTCCGATAAAAATCACTGGAGTGTACAGTATACTTTGCAACGTCTCTCCATTGCTGAGTCCTATTTAAGGCCCTGGGTAATTGGGCGGGTGTGTTTAAAACTCCGGTGATTTGGACAGTGATTATTGGGAGTTGTAGTTTTTCTTCGCCATGCTTGCGTACGGATACGACTTTATCTGTTCTGCCGTCCTAGCTGGCCTGACATGCTTAATATACCTGGTAGAAATTTTTTCTCAGATGAAAGGAATAAAATTCAAATTCAAATTCAAATTTTATTTATCACATACACAGTCATACACAGTACGATATGCAATTGACTGGGAAGTGTTTTATTCTTTATATACACCATGCATTTACTAATGATAAAATTTTTTTTTTATTATTGATCAAACAATGACTGCTTCGTTCATTTGTACACCTGCATTTGACATTGTGGAGCGATTACGAATAGTAAGTTTGGTATGGCAAATATTTGACTGAAGTGCTGGGATTGAATGCTACGGCCAGAGGGTCTCTGGATGCAAAAAGTTTGACAACCCCTGATCTGACTCCACAGGGTTTGCTGTTTGTATGGATGGATGGATGATGTGAAAATGTGATTTGACACAAGTGTGAGCCGCTGAGAGAAACTCTGTAGAGCACTCTAGAGCAGCTTTCTATCCATGGCTCTGTGTGTGTGTGTGTGTGTGTGTGTGTGTTTGTGTGTTATCTTTCCATGGCTCTTTGTTTGTGCATATATCTATTTAAGGTTGTATATATGTGTGTGTGTGTGCGTGTGTGTGTGTCTGTGTGATATCTATTCACTTCTCTCCCGATTCTTTAGCATAGTACAGCCTGCCCGAGGGATCTATAGTTGCTATAGTAACCCAAGCAAGCCTGTTATCAGCTAAGTGTAATGAAAGAAAACTCAATTCCGGCTTTAGTGCCACACACACACACACACACACACACACACATGTACGTCCCTGAAGCCACAGTGAAATATAAAGCCATGCTGGCATTTCCTTCAATGCTCAGCTTAGCCAGCATATAACAACAAGTAGAAGATGTAACACTGATGAGCTGTGTTATATTCAGGTCAACCTCTGGACAAGCTTACATAATGCATATCGCAAGACATGTAATAACCTTTACTCTTAGCGATCTTTCTCTTTTTTATTCATAGCTTTTTATTCCCCTTGTCCGTTCCTACTTTCCAGATCACCGGGTTCAGGCACTGAGCAGAGAGGCTAAACTCCTTCGGTTGCTAACCTCTACATGAATCTCACTTTAAACCCACTCACTTCCTGTTTTTAGTCACGTTTAGCTGACTCATGGCTGAGGATAGTTAACAGAGAGTTAACAGGTTTTGAAGAAATACACAAATAAAGCACTCAAGGTAATATGAATTGTTTTATAGTAGTGTTGAAATAGTGATGTAGAATATTTGCTAGTTTAAAATATTATTTTAATATATAAAATTATACCTATAATAATATCATAACCTGCATCCATAAAGAATATTAATACTGTTTAAACGCATAGCTAGCAGGCATTGTGGATTAGATTTGAAGTTTAATCAGACGATATATATAAAGAAAAAAAAATGGTTTTCTTTTTTTGGGCTGTTTCCATCGAGGGGTCGCCACAGTGGTCTCTCCAATCCAGCCAAAATTTTACGTCAGATGCCCTTCCTGACACAACCCTCCCATTTCATCCGGACTTGCTGAATGAATCTAAAATAGGCAATAATCTCCTTTGAACTGTTGATATTGAGATGTGCCTGCTACTTATGCTCTGTAAAGCCTTCATAACATCTCTAGTCTGAGGTGATTGAGGTTAATTAGTGATTTCTGAGGCTGGTAACTCTAAATGAACTTCTTCTCTGCAGCAGAGTCAAGTTTTGGTCTTGCTTTCTTGGGATGGTCCTCATGAGAGTAGGGCTGCAACAACGAATCGATTAAAACGATAAAAATCGATTAAAACGATAAAAATCGATTACTAAAAGAGTTGGCAACGAATTTCATAATCGATTCATTGTGGCTCGTGACTGGGAGACATTTGATTAATTTTAAAAAAACTAGTTGAATGTAACACACTCGGTCTCTCTCGCGCACTGATGCTAGCAGAGTTTGGCGCCTCATAGACAGGGCGGAGCAAAAAATAAAAATAAAAACGAGCGGAGGTAGAGGAAAGATACATGGCGGTGGCAGAGAAATCCGTGCGACCCAAGTCATCCAAGGTGTGGGAGCATTTCACACTAAATAAACAGAAAAAGTATGTTAACTGCAAAATATGCAAAAGCGACATGGCATGGCACGGGAGCACCACGGCAATGATCCAGCACCTGAAACGCAAACATGTTGGAGTGTTTGATGAGGAGGAAGGGAGTTCAACAGCAGGGTAAGTCACTACAGAATCCTACTTTTGTATGGTATTAACCTGTTAACTCCCTGTTTTGAAGTGAGGAACGTAATGTCCCTGGTGCTGGTGTTTACTCGTTATCCAGCTTGACAAGCATGACAAGTTAGCGTTAGCTCGTTAATAACAGTAGTAAAGCAGGGGTGGTATAATTACTTTGCACTTTGCATTGCAAGACTAAAGACATGCTTTTATTCAATAAAGGGTTGGAAATTAATGTTTTTCTTGTTTTTTGTTTTTTATCCGATTCATCGATTAATAGAAAAAATCATTGACAGCTTAATCGATTATTAAAATTTTCGTTATTTGCAGCCCTACACGAGAGCCAGTTTCATCATGGAGTTTGATGGGTTTTGCAAATTCACTTCACAGTAAATACGGTTCTTGCAAGAACTATTCCAGAACAGTTGACCTTCATGTCTTAAAAGTTTGTAGTTCTACCTTTAGCAGCAACTGCTAAATTTATCGTTTCCTGTATGACTTTATCAGTCTCTCACATAATTTTTGTCCATTCTCCTTTACAGCATTGCTTCAGTTCTTTGACGGTTTTGGGAATTCACTCATACACAACTCTCATAAGGTTCCACCATTGAGATCTTATACCTGATTCTCTATATATCCAGAGCTGTTATTTGAGTGTGTCAGCAGCCGTCTAATTGGATCTCTTGGTGAAAAGATGCTAATAATAAATTACATGCTATATATTAGCAGCAACTTTTAGCTCCTTCAAATAAAGCCGTAATACAAGAAAACTAAATTTAACCCTGCTTTCGTCCCTCATTAAAAAAAAATTGTGTTTTGATTTGGTTGTCCAGCTTTTTTCTAGTAAAAAATGTTAGTTGTCAATATGTATATATTGACTTTTTATATATGAAATTGTGAACTTCTATTTGAAATGCATTCTAACATTAAAATTACTCTCAGTGAAATATAAAACTAGGGGTTTACCTGTTGATTTTAGTTTCTTACATACTCAAAAAAAATACCCGTCAGACACAATCCTAGCAAAACATTTACTCTCAAGCATGGTTTGATTAGCCAGATTCTGACTTAGCTGTTAGCCTGTCTTTTTTCAAAAGTACAAAGTAGATCATTAGATTAAATTGAGTAAAATAGCTACAGGACTGCTGTTAAGAATTTCATGTGAAAGTCTATAGAAATATTCGTCTGAACTGTGAGCCGCTATTGCTAACCCTGACTAGCGCACAAGCGTCTGTGTTGGAAAAAAAAAACATTCAAAGCTGCATGTCCTTGTTTAAGCAAAATGTTTTGTTTGTACTTCCTTTAGAAAAAAATGTCTGCCGTCGATGCTCAGTTTTGCCTCTCCGCCCAGGCGAGAGCTGAAACAAACGCTACCCGCCGGCTGTAGCTAGGCAACGCGAGTGCAATGGAGCAGGAAAAGAGCCTGTGCCAAAAATTCGCCTGCTCTTCAGGAGACGCTGCAAAAATGATGAGAGCTCTGTCTCTTTCTCTTGCAGCGTACTTTCGCCTGCCACTCATCCCTCATGTCTTGTCTTCTCTCCGAGTGTCTCTGGCTTTTCACTCTTTCTGATTCTGTGGCTTTTCATACACATGGTTGCACACAGCCTTGGACTTTGTAAAGGCACACATGTTGAATAATCTTTGATAAATGTGTATTTTTATGTATTTAAGATGTAGGGAAGTCAGTGTGTGTGTGTGTGTGTGTGTGTGTGTGTGTGTGTAGAAAAATATCTTATATGTTGCATCCAGCCTAATGGTTTCTTTGCGCATAAGTCATGTCTAGGTGTTATGCTAGCGTGACTGTAATGTATATTCAAAGCACTGTATGCACTGTATGTGTACCCAACCAGCCACCTCATCTCCATCAATCCACCCACCCATCCACTTACACATCCCTCCATCTACACACTCATTTATTTAACTACCATTCATCGACCCACCATCTACTTATACATCCATCCATCCATCAACCCATTCATCCATCTGTTCATATACCCATCTATCTACACGTGAACCCATCCATCCATCTACTATCCATCTACCCACCCGACCAATTCGCTCATCTTTTCAGCTATCTATCTATCTATCTATCTTTATCTATCTATCTATCTATCTATCTATCCCTTCATTTATCCACTCTATAGATAAATGCATACGTGTATATTATTTATGGACACATGTGCATGCCTCTCGATTACACTCCCAACCCTGTACGTGTACTATTGAGTGTGCCGTGTCTACTCCAGAACTAGGCACATGCAATATACTGTAATATTGTAATGCATGTGTGTATGATACTTTGTGTAATACTCAAAGAGAAACGTATGTTTCTGGCGACTGCTCCGTTGTACTGGGTGGAACGAATGGAACGGAGCAAGGAGTTGTCGACATTTGGCAAAAAAAGAGTGAAAGATAGACCAAGAGATAGACAAGAAAGAAATAGGGATTAGTGGACATAGATATATGCGTGTAAGCAAAGAATAAGGGGAAAAGATGCAGAATACGAAAGAAGAGAGAGATGCATGAGAGGGAGAGAGGGAGTGCTGCCACTTAGCAGTGACCTACAATGCAGGCACAGGCGCACACACACACACACACACACACACACACAAATGCACACATCAAAAGGAATAACGATCCAACCCTACACTCATGTATTCTAGGTCACAGCAGCCCACCCCCATATCCCTTTCTTTTTTTTCCAAAATACAACCATGATGTGACGCACTGCCACAATAAGCTGGAGGGGCACTGTATATGTGTGTGTGTGTGTGTGTGTGTGTGTGTGTATGTGTGTGTTTTTAGCTTTAGGAACCCCAGAGAGGATGAGTTGTTCATGTTTCTCTTCATCTTTTTGGCCACATCAAATCTGACCCTACAAAAAAGTGTGACACTGTGGTCTGCATGTGTGTGAGTGTGTGTGTGCGCACATTTTTTAGTTGCTTTGTCCTCTGTGGCTGCACCAGAGCAGTTTCTCAAAGGGTTTGGCTGCCGGTGGGAGTCGGGGAGAAGAAGGTCTGGGTGGACACACACACACATATATACAGAGAGAGAGAGAGAGAGAGATTTTGGTTTAGTGTAGCGAAAATATTGTATGATCAGCTGTAACATTAAAACCACTGACATTTGAAGTGAATAACACTATTATCTTGTTACAATGCTACCTGTGTAGGAGTGGAGTCAACAGTGAACAGCCAAGAAACAGTTATTGTGCTGGAAGCAGGAAATATGGGCAAGAGTAAAGACCTGGATGACCTTGAAAAAGTCCAAATTGTAATGCCTAAGGAATGGGTTAGGGATCTCCAAATCGGCAGGTTGTTGATGTGTACAAAAAGTGCCACAAGGAAGGATAGTCAACGAGCTGGTGGTAGTCTCATGCGACTAGTCTCAAGGCTCACTGATGTGCATGAGAAGCAAAGGGAAGCTCATCCCACAGAAGAGCCACTTCCAAATTGTTAGAAAAGTTAATGCTGGTTTTAGAAGGGTGTCAGAACACACAATGCATCACAGTACAGTATGTTGTGTATGGGGCTGGAGAGCCACAGACCAGTCAGGGTGCTCATGCTGGCCATTGCCAAAAGCGCATACACTGGGCACCAGAACTGGACAATGGAGCAAGGCTAGAGAGTGGCATGATGCCACATTTTCTGTTACTAAAAGTTGTTCAGGAATGGTTTGAGGACTGTGACAAAAAGCTCAACGTGTTTACTTGGCCCTCATATTACCCAGATCTCATTCTGATCAAACCTCTGGGATGTGGTACACAAACAAGTCTATTCCATAGAGGCCCCACTTCGCAACTTACAGCACTAAAAGGATCTGTTTCTAACATTTAAGTGCCAGGTAGCACAGCGTACCTCCAGAGTTCTTGCCTGACCCAGTGCATGTACCCTATGCTTAAAAAAACAAAAACCAAAACATGATTTTTAAAATTAAACTCAGATTGGATGCCGGGTGCTAATTATATATTGTTTACAGTTATATACAGCTGTGAACTTAAACAAGACTTTGACACAAAGTTCACGAGTCACATATGGAACTTAAAAAATAGAGACTTAAATAAAAAAAAATCAAGAATCAAATTTTACGAAACAGGTCTTAAATTTGGAGACAGACTAATACAGAAACCAAGATTAAGATGAGGAAAATCAAGGATCAAATTTAGAAATCAGATAAAAAAATATCAATAAAATACAGAAAAGAAATATAGACTGTAATTCAGCAATTAAGAATACAAAACAAAAAAACTATTAAAAAAATTACTATTTAATTAAAGAATTTAAAACTTGAGATGCAAATAGAAAAATAAAGGATTAAATATAGAAATCAACTGTATGTTTAAAAGATTAAGACTTAATCAACAATCAAATATAAAAATGAAATCTTAAATAAAAAAACTCAAGACTTTCTATCTCGTCCTTATATTGACCATTTGACAGACTGGTTAGAGGCAGCACTACGACATGTACGGCACCACAACTAATGCATAAACCATTCACCAGGATTGTTCAAAGCACAAGAATGAGCACAAGAACAAACTGCCCTTTTTAATCACACTTCCATGCATTATATATTAAAATGAATATGATATATATACGTTTGAAGATGATATGCGCGAGCATGATATATGCGTGAAAATGAATTAGCCACATATGTATTAATTAATTCTGCATAAGCTATTGAGCAGGTCTATCATGTTATGTTCAGAAGCAGCCAAGAAAATGTACAGGAACATGATGTTCTTTGCATCAGTATAACCCTCTTCACTGAATGCCAGCCTGTGAAATTTGATATATGTATGAAATATGTACGTATGAAAGCCCTATATAGCCTGAAAATAAATGTAGTAAGAACTTGTGAAAGTAGCTTAATAAACCTAAAGCCCTTGATTCATTTTAATAAATTTACGTTCAGTGCAGGCTGCATGTCATGAGTCATAAATTTCCACCGATCCCATTAAATTAGATGTTGAAAATATAAGCTATGATAAAGCAACAAGCGAAAGCAACAAAATCAAGCATATAATTATGTACAAAATATATAACAGTAGTAACAACAATGATAATAATCCAGAATAGTACAATAACTACACTGCTTGGCCAAAAAACGTCAGAATGTTTATCCTGCAGTCACAGAACCTATGTAACATACCACATTTCAGAAGGTCAGATTATTGGCCTGCATAAGGCAAAGATAGCAACTAAGGAGATTACTGAACTTGGATTAAAAACTGTCCAACGCATTACTAAAACCTGGAAGGATACTGCTAAACCATCAACAATACACACATTTCTACATGCAGAATGTGACGAGAACTCACAGGATTGTGACAAAACAGCTGTATGGCTGTAATAAAGCCACTTATTAGTGAAACGAATTTAAAAAAATGGCATAAAACTTGGATAAAGGTGGTGTAGTCTGATGAGTTCAGATTGACGCTATTCCAGAGCAATGGGTGCGTCAGGGTAAGAAGGGAAGCGATACACCCATCATACATAGTGCGTACTGTACTGTTATGATATGGGATCGCTTCACTTGATAATATAATGTCAGCTAACGACCTGAATGTACCAAATGACCAGGTTATCACGTCTCTGGAGTTTTTCTTCCTTGATGACACAGGCATATTTTCACAAGACTCAAATTGTGAAAAAGTGGTTCTGAGAGCATGAGGAATCATTTTCAAACATGGTTACCACAGGGTCCTGACCTAAAAAAAAAGATCCATTGGAAGTCTTTAGGATGTACTAGAGAAGACTTTATAGTGTTTCGACTCTCCCTTCACCGGTGCAAGATCTCGGCCAAAACGTAGTATTGTACTGTTATAAGGGTTAGGGTTATAATCCATGCCGTAATCAAATCTAAAGTAAGGAAATTGGTTGCTGTAATTATTAATTATGCCTTAAAATGATTAGATTTATGGTGTTCTTTTTTCCTTTTTCCTTTATGGATTTTCAAAATGTAGCACAAATGTAACAAGTACATCAAATACTACTAATGTTACTACGACTAATAATAATAATAATAATAATAATGGCTATCAATAAAAAAAGAGGGAAAAGATTTAATATTTCATTTATGATAAATGATTATACCCTAAATTATTTTACTAATGTTTTTAGTAGAGGTTTCTGTAAAGTAGTAGTCTTGTTCTTGGTTACTTCAGGTTAGTTTGATCAATTGAAGGTTATATTAATTGAAGGTTTGATGTTTTCTTGAGGGCCTGTGTTACCAAGGGTTTTCTGTTCCAGGTGAAGCATTTTCTTTGCTCCATTAACCTTGTTTCTAAACATCATCACCGTAATTAACATGTCCCTGCTGACCTGCAAGAACAAGATAGCGTCCACTGCGTGGTTATAGCTACATTTAATCTTCTGGTATGGCCCCGTTTCCAGTTGTTCCCATAGCAACAATTAAACAACACTTTCTGACCAATCAGGGTCAAGAACAGCATTGGAGTGGGGGAGATCAGCCTTGATGGATCCAACGGCTGCAAAATTGACTGTATACCACATTCATAGCTGAACTACTATAATTCCAGTCTCTATGTCTCTCAAAGAGTGAGCAGCTGCAACCCATCCACATCTTTTTCTCTTCCCCTCTCATCTGTCAGCATTATGTGGCCTTCTAATGATTACATCATGCTACCCCATGCTACATGTATTTAAACGCAGTATAAGGGAATTCTGCAATGCAAAGGTTAACCATAAAGTGGGTGGTTAAAAGTTGAATAAATAAACAAATAATTACAGGATTTCATATTGGGTGGTGCGGTGGCTTAGTGGTTAGCACTGTTGCTTTGCACCTCCAGGGTCCGGGCTCGATTTCCATGTGTGTGAAGTTTGCATGTTCTGCCTGTGCTCGGTGGCTTTCCACTCGGATTAAGCTAACTGGTGTTTCCAAATTGCTCATAGTGTGTGTGTGTGTGTGTGTGTGTGCCCTGCGATGGATTAGCACCCTGCCTAGGGTGTACAGTACCCTTCCTCGTGCCTTAAGTCTCCTGGGATAGGCTTCAGGCCCTATATACAGGATAAAGCAGTATAAATAGTGATATATTGAGGATTTAATTTTTCATTTCATTTCATGAACTTTCATCTTATAGTTATGGTGTAAAGTAAAAACCTGAGGTAAAATTAATAGAGTCCAATTGCCATTACGTAAATTGTATGTGGAAATCATTCTACAGTTTCTTGAAAGTTCATTATTTAGTGGTGATTTATTGTTGCATTTTTGCAAGGTTTTATCTCATGCTCCAAGATGGCCGCACTAAAATATTGTAGAAAGGCACAGATGGAAAAGGGGAAAGCTAATGTTGGTTACATTGAATAAAATACAGTTATGTAAAACCAGCTAGCATACCTCCATAACGCTCACCTTACTAGCTTGCCTTAGCAACCAAGTCAATTTTTGATAAAATATAAAATGTTAGATATAAGCCATAGTGTTTGTCTGTCTCCAGTGTGTGTGTGTGTGTGTGTATTCAATTCAATTCAATTCAATTCAATTTTATTTGTATAGCGCCTTTAACAATTGGCATTGTCCCAAAGCAGCTTAACACAATCAAAAGAATTATTTAAGTTTGTATGGAATTTGAATGTGTATGAATCAAAATGGTCAGATAGTCCCTGGTGAGCAAGCCATGTGTGTGTGTTGTGTTGAAGTGAGTGGTACAGAGGTGTAGCTGCTGGAATTCTTACAAGACTTGGCCTCATTTCAGGCCGGTGTGATGTAGCATCACTTTATTTGGCACAGAACTACACTATTAGGGCGGTAAATGTTCTGAGACCGTACTGACGTCCAGAATGATTTGGTCACATACTGTAGTTAACCTAAAGATATGTTATTTTGTTTGCTCTTGACTCCCTTTATTGTTAGATCTAGGGCTCCAAATATAGATACATTATTACATTAAAGAGAAAATGTATCCTAGACAGATACAAATACAGATGTAACTAGATGCAAATTTTTAAAAGAAAGCTTGTCAGGAATGTTCACAAGGTACTCGACTGAGACTATACGAAGCCCAGTAGTTAGATATGAAGCTCACGTGGCTAACTGTTTATTAACATGACTATGCATTTACAGCATTCATTTATTGATCCATAGTATCTGCCTGGTCATGGTGGTTTTAATGAATATACGATACTAGATTGTTTAGATTTAGCAAAATGTTAACAAATAAATTAGGCAAAAAAATATCATAAGCCAGTAGAATCAAAAATAATAATTGGCTGGTTCTTTTCTCTATTTGCCACTAATTATGATCTTGAGTCAGGTAGCTGAGGTTGAATTATATTAATATTTTTACAGAATTCCTATCTTTTTTTACAAAACAGGAAGAAACATGAATTTTAAAAAAACGGTTTAGGTAGTTTTTACCAATTTCAGCCATGTAAACATTGGGTTTGACTACAAATATAAATGACAGTGGTGGCTCAAACGATTTGGGCTTTGGGTTACTGAACAGAGCTCAAGCCCTAACACTGCCAAGCTGCCACTGTTGAGCCCTTGAGCAAGTCCCTTAACCCTATCTGCCCCAGGGGTGCTGTATCTGGGCTGACCTTACGCACTGACCCCAGCTTCTTAATTGGGATATTTAAAAGTCATTTCAATGTGCTGTAAGGTACATGTGACAAATACTCAGCCACTCATCTTCTGTACTGCTTTATTCTAAATACAGGGTCATGGGGAGACCTGTAGCCTATCCCAGGAGTCTTAGGGCACAAGGAGGGGTACATCTAGATAGTGTTCCAATCCACTGCAGAGCATATGCACACATACATTCATTCACTCATTATGGGCAATTTGGGAATGCCAATAAGCCTAATCTGCATGTTTTTGGACTGTGGATGGAAACCCATGCAAACTTCTTGCACCCAGTCCCGAGGCAAGAATTGAAGGCGACAGTGCTAACCACTATGCCACCCATATGACAAAGAATTTAGTCTTAATTTTATATAGAGATTTTTTTCTGTGATAAACTGGAATGGATCAAGATACAGCCAGTGTTATTATGTTCAACACCTAGTTAAAGCATTTTTAAAAATGATGGACTGCAGCCATACCTTCATCACGTTGCCCACACACATTAAAAAGAATACAATGTCCATTTACCTACATTTCTTTTTTTTTTTTTAGACAAATAGACATTTTTCACACTGCACATTCACTTTCTCTGTTATATTTAATGTCTCTACTGAAAGACAGACTGGGCACATTTACAGAGAAAAAAAAAAGAGAAGAAGAGAGTAGCAGGAAAATAGAGATGAGAGAGCTTTAAAATCATAGCCAAAAGAGGATTTGAGGAATCATGTAATAAATGAAATGTTTTGGGCTTCCAGTTAGGATTAGCAGCTATAATAAGCCTAAAGGATGTTGTTCTCTCATGGCGTGAGCTTCAATCATAAGTGGCAATAAATCATGCACACCAATTTTAGCCATGCATGCACGCCCTGCCCATACATACTCTTAATCTACAAATGCAGACATGTAAATAGGTGCTTAGATACACAAAATCTGCTGGTATGAAGCCAAAGCATGGAAGGCAGCATTTGTGTACATAAGGATAGGGATTATCACAAAAAAAATGCATTAATAAATTCCTTCAAGCCAAAATGCATTTAAAACTTCAGAAAGCCTGGAGGCAATTTAGTCCAAACTACTTTTAAATCATTGCACCATAACATTTGGTGTATGACTGCCAAAGTTGGACCTTTGAGACAATTCAAAAGGTCAGATGAAATAAAAATGTGGCAAACTTATTTTGCATAGAACAACTTGCATAGAAAATGTGGATCAACATAGAAGGTTGACAGATCTCTGTATTCATTTAAAGATGAGCACTAAAGCTGATATTTAAAAGCAAAAAAAAAATAATGAAATCAATCAATGAATAAATTAATTTTTGGTGTTTTCATCTAGCTATGTTGTAAAGTCAAAATGCTAATGTCACTAACCAGAGGTGAAAGCTAATAGTGTTCAATTAGCATTATGTAAATTCCCTTTCTTTAAAGCACATTGTTTCATGAATTATATTATTACAAAAAATGCCTGGAGTCGAAAGCGGGGAGAAAAACAAGTTATTGCGTGAAGTTTTAATGCCAAGTTTCAAATTTGAAAAGTTTCGATTTTCTCCCTTAATTTAGTCATAGACAATTCCCACCCATCATCAGGGCACTTCCACAACAAGGCTAACGAAGGCTTTCACATACTTCCTCCGAGCACCGTAATGCCACCAACTGCATCTTTTCAAACTGCTTCTCCCACTTGCGTGACCTAACAGATGCCCATGAAGTGCCTTTCCATCTCTACCCTCTAAAAGAGCTCGGCCAATCAGCTCGGTCTAGCCCAGCATATGCAAGATGCTACAGCATCAACCGGTATTCGAGCTACCAGTCATTTCAGTAGTAATGCTGTTGTAGGTGTAATATAAGAATAAAAGAAGCAATTGTGTCACATTAAAGTTTGACATATAAAACATATTTACTTATAAAACAAATAAAAAAATCTCATAGATTCTTTCAGGCTAGATCATATTTCATGTAGGACAAAAAAATTGGTAAATCTACTCGTCCTTATGAATGATATTCAAATTTAAAGACTTCAGTGTACACCTTATGGTTTCTGACCTCCTGACCATCATGTCCATGTATGCCATATGTTGAGCATCCCATTCTTACTAATCTAAACAAGATTTTGAAGAATGCTTATGAGGATCTGCTTATTCAAACACAGAGCTCAGGCACACTGATATTGGACAAGGGCTTAGACTGGACTGTAGTCACATTCAAGTTTATCCCAAAGGTGTTCAGTGGGGTTGTTGTCAGGGTTCTTTACAGGACACTCAAGTTCTTTCACTCTTATATTTGGCAAAATTCCACAGTGTACGTTAAAGTGTGCTCCCTATTGCACCACCATTTGGAACACCCACTGACATCCCCAGAGGAGACATTAATTCCTCCTTGTATTGCCCTGGTAACGTAAGCACCTCTGATACCTGGTGCTTCTATTGTTGGAAATTTAGCATGTTCACTTTCAACGAAGTGATCAAACCATTGCTCAGTTTCTTACACCATTCACAATTCCCTTTGAACTGAGCAGATTTGCTCCCTGCGGTTTGGAATCGTACTTAAAATGGCCAAATACCCCGTGCGGTCCACTTCGCAGGGAAGTATTAACCGGTCCAAACGCAGCTATTATTAATACCGAACCGATGACCTGAGTGCGATTCGAACTCCGGTTGCTGTGCTGAGAACACAAGGGGCCACAAAGGAACATGCTGTTGATTCTCTCAAATGTGCATACATAATGACAAGCACCAAGAACACTACAGTATATTACGGTACAGTAATTTGGGAACTAATATTACTACAGACTAACTACAGAACTAATATTTTCAAAAGAAAATGCAACAGAGAGGTAATAGAAAACGAAGAGATGCGCGACATGAGATACGCAAGCTGTGTGCAGGGAAACTGTTGTATCCATTCCGATCTCCAACGGGAACACTAAACCCTGTTAGTAACTTAAGGGACTATGGACATCGTCCCGGTGAACCTCACTGCAATGTTGTTAGAACAATATTACAACAGTAATTTAATGTTAGGCTTCCTGCTGGGGTGCCTCTTAACCTCATGACCAACTTTTGCACAGTGGAGTATCGACCTGCCTGGGAGATGGAAAGAAAGTGAAGAATGTGAAAGAAACCCAAGCGAAACGTAAGGAGAAATTATCGAAACTCCACTCATACTTGAGCCCACAAAGGATCCGAGGGCCTCCTGATCTGTGAGCCGCACCTTCAGCTGATGTCTATAAAACCGGCATTTTGATTGCAAGGTAAATATTTTCGAAAGTTCACTGAGTGAGAGCAATTTGGAATGAATATGTAAATGGAAAAGGTATGACTCCTAACCTCAAGCTCTCACCTCAGCTACAATCAGGATATCAGTTCCACTAGAGCTTGGTGAAAGCCTGAGGAACGTTATGTCTTGAAACTCAGTTCTCAATTTCCCTATTGCAGAGCAGGTTTAACCCCTTGTTATCCTCACAGACATGTTTTATCATCCAGACACCTCATGCATTTATTGCTACGTCTCTTTCTTGTGAGAATCTTATAACTGTACACGTTTCTGCTTCTGCGCTCTGTTAGATTGCAGCCTCTAGTTGGCTCGGCAAGCTCTTTCTCATTTTCTCTAAAGATGGAGCTATTAATTTTGCTTTAGCCTCGTGCCACACGCGCAAACACAACTGCCTGCAGAATGAGAGAAGCCCTGGTGTGCTTTCTTGCTTTCTTCCTCTCTTTCTCTCTATATCTCACTCCCTCTCTTTTTCCCCCCTCTTCCCCTGTTATGTGCTGTCTCTTTGTAGTATAGCACTGAATGGACTTAATGCACAGGTAGGGGGAAAAATGACTTGCCATAGGGAAGATATAAAAGGAAACACATTGAGCTATAAAGCAAAGAGAGAGCAAGGAAGAGCATGTTAGCGTGGATAGATGGTGCGAGAAAGAGCAAAAGGAAATAAAGAGCGAGACAGCTGGTGAGAGATGATGTGTAAGAAGGCAAGAAAGAGAGGGGAAAGTGGGTGGATAAAAAGGACGAGGCTGACTAGAGATGAAGAGACTCAAGAGCAGAGATGGAATAATTCGGAAAGCTTGGAGGTTTAGCCGTGTGAAAAGACCAAGAATAAATCTCTGTGTCAGAAATGTAATTCAAAAACATCTTAGCGAATGTTCCTCACCGTTCTTTTAAAAGAAGGATCTTTTCTGGATTCAGATTGAAGACTTTGACATAGCGAAGGGAATTTAGGTCAAAAGTGTTTTGGTACCCGCTGGTTTGCGACAAACCTTAAAAGATTCATTCCAGAGCCACGTTCTTCTTCTTCTTCTTCTTTTCTAATCCTTCTCTCTCTCTCTCTCTCTCTCCTGCCACTTTTTCTCATAATTAATGAAGAATATTTGCCTGTCAGAGCTGCTCACAGGATAGTTCAATCAAACGATCCTAACAAGCCTATCACGGAATGAATAATGTTGCTAATGGAGATTATTTTTGCCTGGTGAAGTCAACACCGGTTGCTTCTTATTAAGGTGATTGGATTACTTGAAAGTGTCTGGATGCTCCTGCAAATATAACAATACACCAAGGATCGCTTTATAACCATGTGCTGATGGGTTTTGACTCAAGTGTCCCTTTTGTAATAATAACAGTGCCACTCTGATAGCCGCGGATTCTGAGTAGCGGCATTACGTTGACATTTTCTTTTGGGAGCTTGCGTCGGCAATCGGTACTAAGTGCAATAGTCATTTTAGCAGTATGGACGCTTGTCTTAGGAATGTACTAAAGAAAATAAAGAGCATATTGACTTTTTGTGACTGGTTTGTTTTGGTTTCGTCATTACATTGTTTATATTGAAGCACTTTATAGGACATTAGGCAAAAGACCAGAGTTTTCTTACGTAAGATCAGGTCTCTAATGGGGTTTTCTCACCTGCCTTGTTTGGGCCAGTTCATTTATAGTTCATTTTACTCCATGGTGCTGTTCATTTGAGAAGGTCTGAACAACAGTCGCACATGAATTCAGACCAAAACGACCCACCATACTGATACCCTTTCTGGATGCACAGATCAGACAAAGTGCACATGCCTACAGAAGTCAGTTAGAAACTTGCACAGAACTCTTTGTACTAGGTCCAGATTGAGGTTGGATCAAGGATCATGATGTTGGATGGATCCAGAGATTGTTTTGAGACCGGACCGAGACACATTCTGGATGTGGACTAAGAAATGTCTTTGGGTTACCAGGGAATTAGTCAGATTAGATTCTTTTGTGTGGCAATTCATGTATCGCCACAGTAATCACAAATAATTGTTTTATTTAATTTCTAATTTATATTTGTTTAAATTAAAATGTCTACTTATAAAATTGTGATACTAACAAAATCGCAATATCTTGGTATCATGATAATATTGTATCGGGCGATCCCTAATGAAGCTGTACATGCTCAATAAGCGCTCCATTCTGCTCAGTTTCCTGTGGGCCGTATTCTGCTGTAATCTCTTTTCATCTTTCCGTTTTCTTGAAGCTCATTCGACATTATGCTGACAGGTTTGTTTAATATATTGCCCAAAATATTGCCAAAGTTATTGGCAAAGGCCAATTGTGCTTGGTTCTCTACGGTACAAAGCAAAATTTATTTTATAGAGATGTTCACAGTAAAGAACACAGATCTTTTTAATGTATTTATGTTCTTGCTCCTCTCCCAGTCTCATTTAACTGACGGGCAAATGAAACATTCTCACGTGACTTTTGGTTCGCTTGAATATTTTCCTGTGTGAAATAAAAACCTGAACAAAATTCAGACTAGTGCAAATGAACTTACAGGTTTAAAATTTGGGCTTAGATAGAGTTAGATGGGCTCAAGATTGAAATAATTGCTATGCACATTTGCAAAACTCCATCCCGGGATCTGTAGTGGCTCGTTGAATATAAAACGTCTATAAAACGATTGACAGAGGCGTATCCAAACACAAAACTGGGAATCAGTTTTCCAAATGTGTTTTCTCAAAGATTGACTACAATGCATTGTTGTTTATGACGATCAGAAAAGCTTTAAAAAAATTGACTATTGCACTTTTGACGCCTACTTGCTAGCTTGCTTTTTAAGTCCAAAAAAGTCAAAGCACAAACTCACATGTTCCGTTTGAAAACACTATTAAGCAGAAAGCCACTTTTAGACTCTGGTTACTTTAGAGTGCCGATATCCATACTGATGCGGGACTGAAGGTTCATTTGTTATGTTCAGTCAGTTCTTAGTCTTTCTTTTTACTTTATTTCCTTTCCTCCTTTCAATTCCCAATTTTAAGCAGCCGTGCATAAGGTTCTCTCTGCTTCTCCACATCCTGCAGAATTTATAACATTGTTAATTGCATTTCTTTCCCTTTTCCCATCTCTTTCTCCCCCCCCCTCTCTCTCTCTCTTTTTCTCACTCTGTCTCACTCCCATTCCCTTTTTCATCTCGTTTGCCGAGCGCCGAAAGAGTGACAGCTTAATCAGAATTAATTGGGCAGTTGCACCATCCAACATCTCCCCTTGCTCTCCTGTAATGTTTTATTCATCTGTAATTTTGTAATGCAAAATTAATTGTATTTAATAATACATCGGTCCTGTATAGGTTGGAGACATGGACGATAGGGCACCATTGATGATAATTTGTGGATTGGTTAATGGAACGAAGTAGAGATTGAAATAGGTGTAGTAGAAAAAAAGAAGTAGAGCAAATCGTTCAGAGGTGATGTAAATGGCCTGAAACTCGCATCTGCAGATATCTCCAAGAGGAACTCTTGCTGATAATATTAAATGATTAAATGTTAGTATATAATCATATACAATGAAATTTATGACAATGGAGTGCTTATATTAATATGTTCTGAATCTATAAAGAAAAAAGTAAGGAAGGCATGTACTGTAAATAGACGGATAAACAGCTCCAACTCCAACCTTTAAAATGTGCATTGAGCAGAGACGGTTAATTAAGTGGGTGACTGCGGTACAGATCGCGGACTCTCTGACTTGTAATGTGTGTATTCTTTTTCTGTGTGTGTGCTGAATTATTCAGAAAGGTAAAACTTGTCAGACAACACCAGTGGAGTGTGCGAGTTTCCCCACACATAATGTAACTGCAAGCTCAGGAACACAGAGGCATTCGCCTCCTAACATTCAGCACAGATGAAGTAGTGATGACTATGGGTTTTGCTGGGATGTGTTTTTCTTTCAGTTACAGCTAGGATTGCAATTCCATCTTTCTTTTTTAGACTTTTGTTCGACAGCATTGGTTACTGCCAGTTATGTTTTTTGGCATTACCAATTTAGATGTACACCGACCAGCCGTAAGGTTTTTAGGATATCGATATCCCTGACAGTCAGCGCTTGATAGAATGTACACCGATCTGCCATAAAATTCGCCCCACGACACATTAACACTGATTATCAGTTATGTTCCAGTAAACTGGTTAGAGGATCTTGGGCACCCAAGGCTCACTCATCTCTGTAGGAGGTCTTGGACATGAGGTCTTGTGGATTCATGCACCGAGGGGTCAGAGTTGCCCCAGTTGCACAAGGGGAACTAGACAGTATTGGGCGTTGCAATGTTATGGCTGATCGGTGTATGATGTGTTTATACAGTAGGTCCATTCTCAGGCATTTTTTTATTTTATTTTCATCTCCCCAATTTGGCCACTTACCAATTCCTACCCATGAGCCAACTCTCACAAACACTAACGCATGCTCCCTGTGAGACACATTAAGGCAACCTTTTTGACCTACTGTTCATGTTGCATCACATGATTGTGTAAAACACATAGAGAAAAGAGAGCTATCTGCCCTCTTCCACTCTAATAAATGGATGAACCTAGTTCCTACCATTTTGCAATCCTGCAGAAGTGATGTATGAAATCGTGCACTGGAGCCATTGTTCTAATGGGCTTCTTCAATGTGAAAATTACCCTGCGATCAGGAGCATCTCTTGCAAATGAGCCAAGAATCTATCTGGGTGCAGGCTCAGGTATTTAGGCCAAGTGTAAAACCATTCTCTGTCTGCTCTCTTTCTTTAATTTTTTTTTTAATTATAATGTTTTCTAATGAACAGGCTGAATTTCTGTACACCAGCCTGTTTAAAATTGTAACAAAATCTAAAAGAAGAAAAATAAATATTAATCTGTATATTTACAAAATCATGATACTAACAGAATCGCAATACAAATTGATTCAGCATCTACTGTAGGTATCGTGATAATATCCTATATGCATAATACAAAGGCACCAGAACACCCAGTGTGCCACAGCCTACAGGTTCGATCCATGCAGGCTCCACACAGTAACCCAAAGGATCCGCTGCTAACATCCCAGTACCAGACACTACAGCACACCTCCAGAGGTCTGTGGTCTGTGTGGAGTCATGCCCTGAGGGGCCAGAGCTGCCCCCGTGGCACAATAGTGGGCATAATGTTTTGGGTTTTATATATATATATATATATATAAAATGATGCATGACCATTCATCATCAAATTCTGTGCATCCTTTTCTAGACTGGACATCCTGTATGCCTGTGTGTGTGTGTGTGTGTGTGTGTGTGTGTGTGTGTGTGTGTGTGTGTGTGTATGTCTACTGCAGTTGCTTTGTATGGTGAACTTGAAGGACTTGCCAAATACACTGGCAATGAACACAGTCTCAGAGACAGGGACGCATTGTGCTGCTTCTTGTATAAGATGAGAGCTGGTGTGTGTGTGTGTGTGTGTGTGTGTGTGTGTGTGTGGGCGTTTGTATTTCATTGAAAGGCTGGGAGATGAGAAGCTGTTGAGTTCAAGAGACACATGGCCTGTTATGGGGTGTGTGTGCAAGTGTGTATGCATGTGCGAGTGTGTATGCGTGTGTGTGTGTGTGTGTGTGTCTGTGCAGTGATAATTGACCCTCTCTGACACCTACGAAGAGCTCTTATCACCAGAGCAAGCCCTAGCTTGCTGTTAGTTAGTGCTCTCTCTCTTTATATTTTAAAAAAGGTTCTTTTTATAGCAGCAATCATTTCTAACTTTTTTTTCCCCCACTGGTATTCATGAGTCCCTTAAAAGGCTAGTTTTAAGGCAACCAACCCTATTATACCTTTAAACCATGGAGCCAAAGATCACGGGTTCTAAATCTATCCATTGCAATACTGCAAAATTGTAGATGTTTGATTCATCACTTCTTCTCATGTTAATACATATTAACATTGCAATGGCTTTTAATGGATTCCCCACAAAAATAATCTATAAAAAAACAAATTCTATGTGAAAAAACTCCTACTCCACTACAACTTCACTGATTCATGTACTGTATCTTTAACGGTGTGACAAGGAATAAAACAAACAGTATGTGCTGTTATGGGAACATAATCCACAACGGGTTGGTGTGAAGTGTCCTGATGTGAAGAGAGCGAGAGCTTGATGGGGCGACGCGGAATGAAAAAGTTTTTCAGGAGGTCGCTAAGCTCTTGGCCGCACACGGCTAC
>JAQMYJ010000018.1:15164557-15193849 GCA_030014305.1 Clarias laeviceps | reverse complement strand
GATAGGGTTAGATGGAGGCAGATGATTCGCTGTGGCGACCCCTGAAAGGGAACAGCCGAAAGACAAAGAAGAAGAACTTTAAAGATTCTACAGCAAAGCAGATTTGGAGTCTCTAATTTCTGGTTTTATTTTCGTGTCAGCACGTAACTTTGGCATTTTAAAAACTGCGACTGAGACCATGCTATTATCATATATACGACCCATTACCTCACTGACATAAACTTACAGAACAGCAAAACGCACATGTTCCCTGCTTTCTAAAGGTCATATGATCTTCCATTATGGCATTAATCTGAGTATGATAATGGTACGGTTGTGCTATTGCACATTGCAGTTATTGTGAAATATGGCACTCTGACATTAAGGTATTCAGTAGCATTTGAACCAAATCATAATACACTCCCAAAGTCATAACACTCTCTGAGAGGTTAAAGGCGTCCATCTCTCTCTCTGTCTTTCTGTCTCTCTCTTTCTCTTTCTGGGAAGACGTGACCCAGGGACGGTGTCTGATGCAATTACAGTGAAACTGATTGACGGAGAGGTCAAATTATCACTGCGATGATTGTCCTTTGTCTGAACGGGGAGCGTGACATTCTGCTGTGATTAAAGTGTCAGAAAGAAAGTGACAGTATAGTCAGACTAAAGGAGAGGTGAGGAGCAAAATACATCGACACTCAGAGTTCAGGGGTAAAAAAAAAAAAAGAAAAAAGAAAAAAAGCTTGATCTGTGCTGTACTTTCTGATTAAAATGTCATTCCTCGTTTTTCTTTGGCTTTTTGTTCTTGATTAGAATTTGGGATGTAGGGCTGGAGTGGGCCAGCAGTCGGTGCAAGAACAGGTGTGCATTCGCAGTTACACTGTAAATCCATTCTTTTTACAGTTATGAAGCCGTGTGAGTACTGTATGTGGATAGAGAAAGTTCCGGCTCTCACAACATACAGTACATCCCAGACGGCTTTATTATATTTGTCATATTCTATCGGTTACCTTTTTTAGTTTTGTGCAAATTCCAGATTCTTATTAAATCTTTGAGCTATTTTGGGTTGAAGATGTGCCTCCATCTGCACCCATGCAAGTAGTTATAATATTAAATGGTAAAGGAGAATTTCTTAAGATTAGGTCTTCAACAGTTATGTACTATAGATGGGCTAGAGCTCCCTGCTCATGAGCTCATTTCATGGCACTGAAATGTTTCGTCTCAATTTTAAGAAAAATCTGAACTGAGCATGATGAAGACAAAAATCAAATCAAATCAAAAAAAGAATGGGGAAATTGTTTTTGGTCATCATTTGCAATCAGTGGCATGAGAGCTCATAATGACAATTTGACAAAAATTGACAAAAAGATGACATTTTTTCCCCCCCTAGTGAGATTTGAAATTTACTTATTAAAATCTCAGAGTGAAACTACAAGCCACCAATAGGAGGACATAGGCAAAAAGTGACGCAACACTCATGGGAAGCTACACCAATCAGCCATAACATTAACATGCTAATATTGATTATCAATTGTATACCAGTAAACTGGTGACAGGATCGTTGGTACCCAAGGCTCATTTATGCCTGTAGGGTGCAAAAGCTAGGCCGTTCGGTTTCGATCCTGCAGACAAGCTAATGTAATGCAACACAAGTCACCGTTGGCAAAAAGTCAAGCCTACAACCTACTTTCTCATAAATGTGCATATCTATCTATCTATCTATCTATCTATCTAAGCAACAATTTTATTGAGGCATTGTGTACAATAATGCTCCCAACATTACAGCTGAAATCAAGCAGTACAGTGCAATCGTAGAGATCATATTTTATAGAACACTTGACCTGGGTACATCTTAATCATCTGCATGCTGGTTTATACAGTATCAAACATTTAATACTCTCCCCAGTCTGCATCTCTTTGGAAAGTTCCTACAGTTTCCAGTGGATATTCATCAAATATAAAGCCGTGGTCACACCGGTATGTATTCTTTTAATTAAGAAAGCTGTTGGAGGCAATATTACAGTTAAATGTTAAATAAACCAACTACTTCCCATCCATCAGAATGTGCCACATGTATATGTGAGATGCATCGCTCAGTTCCTCTCGTTGGTTTCATGAATGTTACAAATGGCAAGAAACATTTTTAACAGAGTTTATGGTCCAGTAATGGCATTTTTCCACTACTATTATTTACACACATCTAGAAGTATCTCGAACCTGGTTAAAGCTCCTCAATCCTATCACATAAATCCCAGTTCCCACTTTTACTCTTAGCCACCACTAGTGTCCGAGCTGCTGTTATAGAAAATCACTCATCAAATATTGACCAATCGGAATTATGAATTCAACAGCACTATAATATATATGCTTTTCTTAGGAGTTTACCCAGCATATTTTGAACTACAGTCGTTTGCAGTCTGTCCTGTAAGTGGGAAAACGTTCCCAGGTGCTCATAGCGTAGCAGGTCACGTCTCCATGCACTCGAGACACCGACACCCCACACACACTCACAAACATGCAACACATACTGTACACGTTTACACCCAATCGTATTCATGAATCATAAATCCTCATCGTATTCACCTAATTCATCAGAATTACGTACAGCTGATCATGTCGTGTTCCTGTGATGGCACGAATACTACACAGAGGGAATTCATTCCTTACACTCTTCCACACAATCATGACTGCAGCCACCCACCAAACCATGCACATGCAAACTTCACATTCACAATCACCCACACACATACACCAAACAAGCAGAGAAAGTCTCTCTCTCTCTCTACTTTTATAACACATGCATACACAAGCCCACAATGCTCTGTGTGCAAGTGTGTGTGTGTGTGTGTCACTTTTTTTTTTTTTGTTCCTCCAAATGAATCCAAATGAATTCGGTTTGCAGGCAGAAATGTAAGACGCTGGAAGCAAACATGCTGTTCTGACTCTGGGAACAAAGCCAGGCTCTCAACTACTCTATTTACTGTGCAATCTCAGTACACAATCACAGCCATATTTCTCCAGCCTGTATCAAACGAAGTCTTGCGTTCGGCGATTTTTATTGCAAATTGTAATATATATATATATATATATACAATATATTTAATATATACAGGAGATTTATGGGTGTATACTGTATATAAAGTACATCGATCAGACATAAATAACAGTTAAGTCACCTGCCTAATATTATATAGGTTCCTCTTGTGTCTCAGATGGCGGCATGGTGGCCTTGCATCTTCACGTTCCGGTTTCAATTCCCGCGTCGGCTCTGTGTGTGCGTTCATGTTTTTAACGTTTGTTGGTGGGTTTCCTCCGGGTTCTCCGGTTTCCTCCCACAGTCCAAAGACATGCAGATTAGGCTACTTGCCGTTCCCCGTACTGCCTGTATGAGCATGTAAATGTTGACCGGAGGTCCTACCACGGTCGTACAAATGGGAATAAAGACAACGGTTCCCACTGGCCTACACAGTCCCTACTTGGACTACAGAGGTTCCTGGATGGATGGATGGATCAGTCATAACAGTGAAATCACCCTCCTAATATCATGTAGGTCCTTCTTGTGTCATCAAATCAACCCAGAAGCATCAAGGCAAGGACTTTACAAGACCTAAGAAGGTGTGCTTTCGTATCTGTTACCAAGGTTTTAGCGGCAGAGCCTTTAAATCCTGTGAGATATGAGGAGGGGACGTTTTAGTCCCACAGATGCTCGATCAGATTGAGATCTGGGGAATTTGGAGGCCAACTCTTTGTCATGATCCTCAAACCGTTCTTAAATGATTTAGCAGCGCAACAGGGAGAAATATCCTGCTCAAAGAGGCCACTGGCATGAGGGAATACTTGGTCTGCAACAATTTGTGGTAGGTGTTGCGTATTAAAGTATCAAACATACACATGAATTCCTGGACTCGGGCTTTTTCAGCACAACATTGCCCAGAGCATTACACTCCCTTAGCTGACATGCCTTCTTCATGTAGTGCATCCTGGAACCATCTGTTGCCCAGCTAACTGACACACACACACACACACACACACACATACACACACAGTCGTCATTAAAGGTGATCTATCAAACCAGGCCACCTTCTTCCATTGCTCCGTGGTCCATGTTTGATGTTCATGTAGGAGCTTTCAGCAGTGGACAGGGGGTCAGCATGGGCACTCGGGCCAGGCTGTTGCTACGCCGCCCCATACACAGCCAGCTGCGTTATATATATATAGCTATATAAATATTGGAATATGCAGTATTATTTAATGGCCTTCGTTTGTGTGAAGTATCTACAGTATGCAGTTTGCTGTCTGCTCTCTGCTCTTAATGGTGTGTACATAATAAGCTATATTATAGTTAGCGCTGTTAAGTCTGTGGAAGTGAAATGTTGTACCGAGACAGCGCTAATGTGCTAATTGTAATTTTTACTTCACACATCATAAATCCGCATCTGTTCAGCTTCGTTTATTTGTCTTAGTTGTAACGATTGCTTGTAGTAAGTACAGTTTTAAGTGTGACTAAAACGATGAGGTTGAATTTATGGATAGGGGCCTCCCTTTTCCACTAAACCCTCCCCTTTCGCAGCTCCATGTATTCTTCTTTCAATTTTCAGAAAAGAAACCCTTTTTCTTTCCAACCCTCCCTTTTCTTTGCTTCTTACATTTATATTACTCTTTTCCCTATTAATTAGATTTCACTCCCTCTCCTCTGTTCCTATTAAGTCTGAGATATAGTAGCTGATAAACTTTGCATAATCAACCAGGAACGTCGTGAACGTATTTGTTCACATAATTCCCCGTACGCTATGCGTATTACCAGAGGGTTCCAATAGGGGGCGCACCAGACAATTCAATCAGCATGAAGTAAACAAACATGGCGACACTCGAGGAGCCTAGTTTCCATGTCGATGTTAAAGATAGTGCTTATGTTTTGATGTGCATTTATGTCAGCGTCGTACAGGTGGCGGTAATTGCGAACCTGATCGCTACAAATTCTCCTCAAAACTTTCCACCATTTTTGACGTGCCTACCGAGTACACTGCCCCTAACATTTACATGCATATTGCATCTTGCGGGGATTTTGTGTTCATTTCTATGGACGTACATAAACACCAAGCGAATGCAGGATCCGAGCGGTTGCCATCACATTTACGGGTACGTGTAGTTAAAAGCTAGCCTTACTCCTCTTTCTATTTCCACCTACATGTTATTCAAGTCAGTTTCCCCATTTGGCTGATGTTTTCCTTCAAAGTGACTTGCAGCTCACAGAGGCTACAACTGGGCAGTAGGTTAAGGGCTTTACTTAGAGGATTTGAACCCAAATTTTTGCCCTTTCTTTTTCTTTCCTTTTCTTTTTTACTTTCTTTTTCCTTTTTCCCCCTTTCTTTTCCTTTTTGGTCTTTTCTGCTCCTTTCCTTTTTGTTTTTGTTTTGTTTCCTTTCCTTTGATTTCTCTTCCTTTTTCATTCTTTTACTTTTCTTTTTTCCTTCATTTTTGTTTCATTTCTTTTTCTGCTGTCTTCCATTTTTCCTTTTCTTTTCTTTCCCTTCCTTTCCTTTTTTCTGATATATCATTTACTTTTATTTAATTTCCTTTGTTTTTATCCCTTCTCTACCTGTCCTTTTGTTTATTTCATTTCCTTTATTTTGTTTTTGTTCATTTTCTTCTATTTCCTCTTATTTCTTTACATTTCTCTCCTTTCTTTTTTCACATTTCCTTTCTGTTTATTTTGTTTTTTATTTTTTTATCTTTTATTTCCTTTCTTTTCCTTTTTGGTCCTTTGTGTTACTTTCCTTTGTTTTGTTTCCTTTCCTTTGATCTGACTTCCATTTCATCCTTTTCTTTTTTTCCTTTTTGATTCTTTCTTTCTTTCTTTTTTCATTTTTCCTTTTCCTTCCAGATTTTCCCTGTCTGTTTCTCTACCTTTTGTTCTGTTTTTTCATTTCCTTTACTTAGTTTTTGTTCTTTTTCTTCTCTTCTTTTCCTTTTTCTTCTCTTCTTTTCCTTTTTCTTCTTTTCCTTTCCTTTTCTTTCCTTTTTGTTCCTTTCCGTCTCTTCCTCTCAGCTGAGACCATTGTAATGTACTGAGAGCTCTCAGAGGACCCACAGTCCAAAGTGCTTTCTGTGTGTGTGTGTGTGTGTGTGTGTGTGTGTCTGCCCCTGTGTGCGTGTATGTGTCTATTAATAACCAACATTAAGCATCTGGCTCTTTAGGGAGCAGCTATTGTAAAGATGAAGTGCTGTGAGGTCCAGCACAATGCTGTCTCATTACTGCAGGCATGCGCGTACAGACACACACACACACATACACACACACACACATATACAAGCTCACAAACAAATGCACACACTCTTACTCTCTCAGACACAAGCAAGGTGGCCAAACGCTTACATTTTTATTATCCTTTTCCACTGTATTTGACAGCGGGTCATCTTTAGTGACCCAAATCCACATGCATTTGCATTCTAGTCTAATAGACACACACACACACACACACACACACACACACACACACACCAAGCACATAACACTCCAGCTTATGCAGAAGGCAACCCGTGACTCTGTCCTTGAGAAACCCTTGAAAATAAACTTCTTTGTTATCAGTAAAACACTGCTCACTATGCCCTCCTCTTACGGCTAGCGATAAGAGATTCTATCAGAAATTCAGATCTGTAATAAAAATAAATCCGTTTCATCACAGACTAGCTAACCCTCCTGACCATACACAAAAGATTTCTGTAGTATATGAAAATCTCTGGCTGCGCTGAATCCTCTGCAGGCTGCTTGAAAGAAGATTCAGAAGAGGAAATATTCTGACAGGGATGGAGGGAAACTTTTCGACAGACTGGGAGCACTAACCTGGGGCTTTTATGCTATAACTGGCTCATGCGAGTGTACATCACCACAGCAAAGTTACTGCAGTTTAGCAGCACTGGCTTAGAAATTGAGATATAAAATGCGAACATGTGTAAAAACGCAGCTGAACCGTTGGAAAATTAAGTCGGGAGATAAAATAATAATATTTATTGTGTGATACAAAGTCAGACGTAGATCCTGAATCTATCTATCTATCTATCTATCTATCTATCTATCTATATATATTCAATTGCTGCATTTTCAATTGTAGTCTGTGCTTCCTAAATGAATACAATTTCGCCTAGTAAACCTGGCTAAAATGAGTTTCTTTTTTTTTTTAATGGACTGTAGCGCATTAAAACAGCAAGTAAATAAAAAGTGTATATAATAGTGCATTTATTTATCTATTGATTGTCTAATCATGGGCCTAACTGTGTTTTTGCTTATTAAAATCTAATTAATTAAGATAAATAAAAGACCAAACTTATAGTACTTTTTTTATACTATTAATAGTTTTCTAGAATGGGTATATAGTTTTTTCTATTTGCAATTTAATGATTGGACTAAAAATTTATACAGATTTTCTTTATTGTTTAAATGACTGCTTCTATTTATTTATTTACTTATTTACTTATTTATTAAAAAACTATTAGCATACTACAATTATTTCTGTTTCTATGACATTTATTATTATTATTATTATTATTATTATTATTATAGGTTTATTGCTATTATACTACTATATTTCTACCACTTCTACCATTGTGACTAAAATATCCATAACCTATTAAACTTAAACCATAAACTATTATTATTATTATTATTATTGTTGTTGTTGTTGTTGCTGTTATCAGAACTATTAGTAGTAATACTATAAAAATGACTAGTGATATTACCTATTTTTTACAACTTTTTCCAATAGTGCTGCTACAGCCGTACAGCACTATTGGAAAAACTGTAATACTATTAGGTTTGTTACTGTTACTGTAATGTACTAGTAGATTATTAGTAATAGCATAAATAATATAGTACTGATAATAAATAATGATTACTACTACTACAACTACTATGAAATGCAAAAATATATTTTGCCTTTTTGTAGTATTTACAGATTTATTATTATTATTATTATTATTAGTAGTAGTAGTAGTAGTAGTAGTAGTAGTATAGGTGTATTTCTATTACACCACTGTTGGTGCTATTTCTCCCACTTCTCCCACTATGACCACCAGTTATTATTGTTATTATTATTGTTGTTGTTGCTGTTATCAGAACTATTACTAGTAATACTAATGATTAGTAATATTACTTGTTTTTTTTTTACTTTTTCCAATAGTACTGCTACAGTTATTACTGTAATATTTATTATTTAACTGTAATGTATTAGTAGATTATTAGTAATAGCATAAATAATACTATAATTATTGCTACTATTACTACGACTAATGTTACACACAAAAATATTTTGCCCTTTAGTTGTATTTATTATTATTATTATTATTATTATTATTATTATTATTTACCATTTATTTTTGCTCAACGAAATTATTTCACGAGTATAAAGTATGCCTTTAAATAATCATGTTCAGTGCACTACTAATACTACTATCAATAATAATAATAATAATAATAATATTCGCACATTAGATCATCAGATAAATCTTTAAAAGGTGTAAATAATTGACCATTGAATAGATTTATAATTGATTTCTGTGAATTATTTGTCCTCTAGCGATAATGACTGAGCTGAGTTCTAAGGCAGAAGGTAAAATGGTTGGTTTAGAGCATTAGATTATTTCCATAATAGCACTAGGCGAAAGTGTCACCGGTCACTGGCTTATAGTGATGTAATGACCATTTCATGTTAGATTCTAATGGGCTCTAGAGCACTAAACGATAACAAGCTCACAGTATGTATTACTGAGGTGACTTATTTATACTGTAACAGTGCATTTATTGTCTGTTTTATTTTTTAAAAAAATATTATTTATTATTATTACTGTTTATTATTTATTGATAATCTAATTGTATTTAAAATGCCTAATTACTTACGATAAGTAAGTAACTTACAAGAGGTTTTGCTCTTTTCAGTTTAGTTTATAATCAAAATGTAATTCATTGTAATTAAAGTGAATACGATTTTCATTGTTACTGCTAATAAGATTGAAGATCCTTAGGTTACATACTAACCTACCACTTCTGCTACTATTATTATTATTATTATTATTATTGTTTTTGTTATTCCTACTCCTTTACTTTAATTAAAGTGATACTTTCACAATTTCTCCCACTTGTCATATTATATGGCTATTATTATTGCTTCTATTATTGGTTTTATTGTAGATACTTCGTTAGTTCATTAATATTAGTACATTACCAGAACTACTACAAGTAACATTACCTCTATTGCTCCGACCACTAATACTACTCCTATTTATTATTATTATTATTATTATTATTATAATACTAGGTTTCTAACGAATAGTTTACTTTTAGGATCATTAGTAATAGTATAACTGCAGCTACCTCAACAACTACTGATGATAATAATAATAATAATAATAATACACAGTCTCTAAACCTACTGTAGCTGTAGGGCTTTTTAAGTTTGTTTGATCTTCAGAAGGTGCAAATAGTTGATCAGTTAATAGATTTGTAATTGATTATTGTGGATTATTTGGCGCAGTGGTTAGCACTGTGGCCTTGCACCTACAGGGTTGGGGTTTGATTCCCGAGGCCCACGTGACACTGTATACAGGGTAAAGCGATATAGATGATGAGTGAGTGAGTGAGATTTGTCTTAGTGTTGTGATGAATGGACTGAGTGCTGAGGCAAAGGGTGAAGAGGTCAGGCCAGGATTAGACCTTTATCTTACTGCATCACTAGCACTAGGTGAAAGTATCACCGGGTACTGAGTTATAGTGATGTAATGATCTTTTCGTACAAAGCTAATCTTTAGTTTTCAAATAAGCAAAGTAGGAACAGATTATGTTAAGTGGAATGAGAGTGTCTGACCCTGTAGACAAACGAGTATGAACATAAATTCTTTAATCACAGCTCCGTGCCCAAACGTTAAACCCCTCACTGTGCTCTGTTGTTGTGGTTGAGGCTTAGCTGGTTTAATAATAGATACAGGAGTGCTGCTTTAATTAGGTTTACCTGTAAAGGCACCAAATAAAAAGAATCAGAGTAAAAGAGACAGCAGTTTGCTTGTAGTTTCTTATGCTAATGTAGTGCATAATGTACACACTGGATAAGATCCAACTGCAGTACCAGCAGATACCAATATTTACAATCATATACAATATTTTCAGTGTGTAAGTGAATGTATAAAATGTCCAAAATCTGGGCTGCCTTTGAATGAGGTCAGCTGACTTCGCTGCCTTACCGGGATTCCACTCGCGATTTAAAGGTGCGGTCTCGCAAGAGTATAATGTGGAACCACAGCACCAAAAGTGTATAAGACTCACTTTGTCAGTCTTACGAACTAATCTGACTTACGAATGTGCTCCCGGAATGGAATTCGTTCTTAAGTAGAGGACTTGCACCCACTTGCAGGATTTATACTCACTGTTCTAACAGCAGCTGATTGTAACACTGTTTAGAAATATTTTGTTAGGTTTAACAACAAATTAAATGCAGTAGGCCATGCTGTTATTGGAAAACCATCAACAACAGGGTTACATGATGTGGCCTAACTTACAGCAGAGTCACGTCCAGTAGCATAACCACAACAAAAGGAAATCCTTAGCACTAATTGCAGCATCAAAGTGTTTTAATTACAGCTTGAAGCCAATGCTACCAACATTCATTTATTAAAGAGCATCACATTTTTCATTTTATCTCTTTAGTTACATTTAATATCGTGGAACATCTGGGAAACAAACGTTCATTTACTTTACAGCAGCTTTTAACAGAGTAAACACATTAATATAAACCTGTGACATGTTTACAGCTGTGGTGTTACAGACAATGTATCAACACCTACACCTACCTATCAGAATAGAGAATTAAACAGCGCTGTAGTGTAGTTTAAACCTGTTCACAGTACGTATGTAGGACTTAATCATGGAAATACACTGCGTAGGGAAGGTTTTGACATTATAATTTATTAGATAATTATTATTATTTTAACTAAAACTACTGTACTCATAATTACAAAGGAATATAGTTTGATTAAAAATAAAAGGTTAAAAAAATGAAGTGATTTAGAAAGATGCATGTACTGTATGATGACGTCTTACTTTCCAACAATCCCAGACATCATTTAAGCCCCAGATCTATCAGATTACACTGAAACAGTGGGGAAAATATATATAGTACTGTGAAAAATGTATGAGCCGCTCCTCATTTCTTCATCGTAAAATGTAACTAAATTATGTATATTCAATTAAGGAAATGGAAACAATTTTTTACAGAGACAGGCTGCAAAATACCTAAAGATACAATTGAAAATGCGTTGTTTATGTGACAGCCTCAGCAGCGACCTCATTTCCCCTCTCGTCTGTTCCATCCAATCAGCATTCAGCATCAACAGTATACTAATCGCCCGTCTGATCGTCTGTCATCATCTGCACCTGTTTCTCACTGATTTATGCCTTATGCTATATTGTTTTATGCTTGAATGTTTCAGAGGGTACTGTGTGGTGTAGCAAACAAAGAATATTTGTCTAAAACTGGTCAGTTACAGGGACTAGACTGAAAACGAGAGCCAAAAATAAGTGCCAATAAAACTGTTTCTCAAGACTACATTAAAAATAAAAGAACGTCTGGCTGTTTGGAAACGAAATATGAAGAAATGCAGGGCTGCTCAAGACTTTTGCACATATGAAAGGATCATTAAGGAGCATATCATTCGTGACTATTGAAGTTGAAGTGACACCCATAATTAGGACCACGCACTTTAGAGCTAAAGAAACAAAGCCGTAGACATCCTGGTAAAGTCCATGTAGCCACTGGAAAAGTCCCTTTTCCTAATTGTATTATACCTCATCAGAAATCAATCACGGTTGGGACTTAATGGAAAGTCTATGGGCTCAGTTTCCCGAAAGCATCATAAAGTTTAAATAATCTCATCTGGACTAGTCTAGACTTAGTGTCCAGTCTGATGCTCGTTCTGCCATTTAAGGATGACCTTCATGATGAGACGAGATTGAGGGACATTTGTCCATATTCAGCTAAACGATGAACCTAGTCATTGATTTCTATTGCTCTTTATATCGTAGCTCTATACAGTATATTGAGGGAGGGAACTCCTTGAAATTTCCTGTTCGTCCTGATGGAAATAGTCCGTCCCTTGTTTCACGCTCCTTTTCTTTTCCCACCTTTCATTTCCTGCGTTATTGCTATGTTCATATTTGGCCCAGCTGCAAGCCATCTATTATTCAGCTTTAATCTCCACTACAGGAGTCATTAGAACACGGAGCGAGAAAGAGAGAGAGAGAGAGAGAGGGAGAGAGCGTGTAGCCCTTCAAGTGCCCTACTTCTCCTTAATCTAGCTCCCACTGCTCGCTGCTTTACCTCTTTCTCTTCATCCATCTACACATCCTCCCTCCGTCTCTTATCTGCTGGTGTTGCCTTGGCTCTCGATGACAAGTGAAGGGGGAACAGTGTTTGAATGGCTGCACACTAGAGCATAGATCACCTACTGTGTGTGTGTGTGTGTGTGTGTGTGTGTGTGCATATATACAGTATATATTTCAGTTTGACTTCACTTTGTTTGCATACTTTTCATTGTTCATTACTGTCTTCCTGATTTATCCCTTCACTTATTCATTTGATTTAATTATGTGTGTGTGTGTGTGTGTTACAGCAATCTACAGCTAGAACAGTGCATGTAATTTGACTGTGATTCTCTTGTGATGCTCAATAAGCTTGACCTTTTCTGTCACTCTCCACACTTCTTTTTTTGCACAACACACACACACACACACACACACACTTTTTGATTCACTGATTCACTTTCAAGTCAGCAATGTTTCTAACTAGTCTGTAATTTCAGCATTAGTCACACTTGTCAGATAATCAGAGTGTTGAATCAAGGAGACGACAGCCGGGACAGAAAGGACGGTTGATGAGTTTTGATTCAGTGAAACTTTGCTGTCATGCGAATTTTAAGTCAGATTTGTATTTATATTTATATATTTCTGTCCTTTTTTTAACTTCTCATTACTGAGTTTGTTTGGAGAGGAGACTGCAAAAGCTGTCCTGTCTTCCATCACTCACTGTATTTAAATAGCTATTTATTTCAGTTCAAGTTTAGTAAGGATGTTACCGAAGACACACAGCTGACAAGACACACACACAAAAAAACGATATTTGTAGAAGGGATGCCGTTAGTGGAATTTTTGAAAGTTCACTTGGTTGATGCGCAAGCACATGTTATACCGGTCATACAGTACCTGTAATATGAAAGGGAGCCCTCATCACTACAGTAACCTAAAACTGTGAGCAGGAGATTAATTATAATGTAATCTAAAGGTTCTTTGATATTGCTTATAATGTTCCACAGACCTTCACCAATCTTTTGGAGTTGTGTACACTTTTATCTTTGAACCTTTTTTCCAAGTTGTTGTCAAAGCATGAGTTTTCTTTATTGTGTATTAAATCTCAAACAAAATATTATTCATACTAAATTGCATTTTTAAATAACCACAAAGAGCTACAGGCTCAAACTGTGGGAGATGGAGTTATAGCTTTTTGAAAATAACACAAAATTTACATTGATATAACCCAACTTATTTTAACATAATATTTTTCCATTTTTGCTACCCTTTGATTCAAGGAAAACATGCATAAAGACTTCTACTTCTTGATTAATTTTGGTGGGATTTTCTTTTTTCTCACAATTTCAAAAAATAGAGTTCTCATTTTGCTGTCAAGTGTTCATACTGTATATACAGTAAAAGCAATACTGTAGAACTTTATATACAACGTTTCATTGCGTGAACATTTTTTCATATCCCTTTATTGTTCCAAAAACAAGATCCATATTGGCAAATATTTTTAGGGCATGTCTACACGTTATGCACAATTGGGAATTGTAGATCTCCTTCCACATAGAACATTTCCATCAGTTACACTCTTTCATATAGCTTAGAAAAAAGGAGGATGCTAACTTCATCCTTTTATTATTATTTTTCCCCACCATTTGTACTGTAAGTCTAATATTACATTGAGATCAATACAATACTATAAAGTCCAGAAAATATGAAAGGGTTTTTCCAAGCCATTCAGAATTCTTTATTGTTAACGACGGCTTTGTTTGTTATGTTCCAGGCACACAACTGTGTCTCTAACTACCTAACTGTCACACAATGCTTTGTACATTCTCTACAGTACTTGTACTTCAGCAGTTACGTTTTTTTTTCTGATTTATTTGAAAAGTCAGTATCAGTTTAATCAGTTCTAAATGTTCCTAAGTACATCAAGACTAAACAGTTTTTCGTCGCTCAACTAGCCAGCCGCTCTCCCTGACCCACAGAGTGTGTGCTGCTAATGTGCTACCATGTGCTTGGCATGTGAAGCTCATTCAGTCATAAGGTGAAAATGCAGCTCATTAATTTTCTCTCAGAAGTGCCGAGTTCTCGCGGATTCATCGATGCTAACCTGCTTTATCAGAGACACTTATTCCTCAGATCCAGGAGTGACCCAGACAGCAGGGTCAATACAAGAGAATAATTCACACTGTCAGTCTGGTGCACAGCCCAGGAAAGCTCGCTCTCTTCTCCTGTTCCTTCTCTTTCTTTTCTTCTTTCCTCATTCTCATTCTATCTAAACAACTGTGATGGTTTGATGCTATACCTTTTGACCCTATACTCTTTTGGTATTCTTACAAATCCTTGAAAACTATCATATTATTGTCGGTATATTCATAGACTAATGGCCAGTGTTAAGAGTAAAAAACGCACATTGCAGTAACAGTATTCCTACTGGAGATAGGAAAAAAAATCGATTCAGTTATGTATTATGATTCTTTTCTCTGGCAATGTACAGTATGTATTGATAAACTGACACCAAAATCAATTTTTTTTATTGTTTAAAAAAATAATATATGTTTGTATATGAGGACGTAAAACGTTGCTGCTCTTTTATAATCCTGTAGTGTGCTCTAAACGATTCATATTTTGGTAGGCAGTTTAGAAAATCTAAAAAAGTTTTATATTGAATCAGAATATATATAAACTCATGATTCTTACAGAATTGTTTCGTATCATTAATTGCTGCAGTAGTATTAATTATACTGTAGTTTTGTATCATTAATTGCTGCTGTAGTATTAATTATAGGTAAAAATGATTAAAAGGGACCAATCATGTAAAATTCAGTTTTTAGTCATTTTCAGACGTTCAGATATGCCTCTAGAGCACGCAAGGACACTACTTGCTTAACATTACTGTCATTATCATCTTTTTACATTTTTCAATTTTGTAAAGGTTTTTTCAAGAACTGCTCTGTTGTTTGGTATACATGTAAAAAAATGACTTGTACTGACAGTGCTTGTCATGCATGTGACCACTTGAGTCATTGTGGTGCACTTCTTTTTGTTTTCTTTCTCTATTTGCTAGAATTTTCTTGTCAGCGATCTCTGCATATAGCATCACTTTCCAGGCAGTGCTCACCTTTACTCCTGGACATAGATGTCAGGAGAGTCACAGAGATCAAAACTGAAAAACTTTTGTGACACCCACAGGCTCTAAGAATAAAATAAAAAAGGCGTCCGCCCTTATTGCTTTACGCAGGTGTAAGAAAACGACATTGAAAATATTGGTTTGTATGCAATTGTTACTGCCCCAGTGATTTATCCCCTCAATTTTACATACTCAATCTAATTTTGGCGAAGTTTGTGTGTGAGCGTGTGTGTGTCTTCGGCTAGGACAGTGTGAGTAATTTGACTGCGATTTCATCTGTGAAGTGTGATAGGCTTGACCTTCTCTGTCAGTCTGACTTTCTACATACCCACATCCCACACACACTTTCATCATTTGATTCACTTTCAGTCTGCGATGTCTCTAACTAGCCTGTAATTTCAGCATTAGTCACACTTGTCAGATAATCAGTATTGAGGTGACAGTCGAATTTTTGGGTGCTCTTTCCACTTCAGTGTTTTTGTCCTTTCCCGATAGTAAGAGCGGAAGGCGTTTCGATTCCAAACATTACAGAGTCGACTCAGATCTGGATCTGCTGTGAATCAGTGGTGTTGATTTCCGAAGAATTGTCATTTAACAGAATGACAATTTAGGCTGCGTGTCTTCGGCATAAATCCCGGACATAGTTTCATTTGTCTGTTGTCTCCTGTTACAATATGGTGCTTCGGTTGCTGCCATGACAACACGCTAATGCCTGTATTCTGAGATCTGGTTTCTCCTTATTGGGGGTGGGTGATAAAGGGGAAATCGCAGTTCGTAAATTTCCTCTCGTAAGTGTCACATTCTCAGAGATTCATCAATGCTAATCTGCTTTATAAAAGACACTTATTCCTCAGATGCAGAGGCGGCTCAGACAGCTGGGTCAATAATAGGGAATAATTTGCACTGTTAGTCTGGTGCTGCTACGGCACTGACTCAGTCCCGAATCCCTGATTTGAGATCCCCTATGCACTGATCCTCCCATTCAGGCCATACCTTGAATAATTACATGTGGCTATATGCACCTGATCCCATATCCATGAAAAATCAGAGCTGATAGTAACTTTGGAGAGTTTCTGAAGTGGCCTAGCGTTGTAAGCATCTCACCTAGAGTGAACCTATGATTCTAAATGTGGAACTGCGCTCTTTAAAAATGATCCACCCTCTTGACTTTCCCTCTTTTCCCTCTGTCTCTCCAGATAAAACGACTGTGATGGTTTGAGTTGGACAGAGCCCGCAAAAAGAGAAACTATAAATGGAGTTTTTTAATAATACGCACATGCTGCTGATGCTAATTCCTGTCAAAGCTCCAAAGTTATATCCATACAGCCAGAGCTTCAAGGTGAAATGTTACTGCATCCCACAATGCAACATTTTTGCTTTTTTAAAGAAAAGCCAGAAAACTTTACTATAAATGTAAAAACCTGTCCATATAGAAATATTACAGGGAGATAAAAAATGTTCAGCTTGCCTAGTTGAACAAGCTAATGCTAACTGGCCAAATAGCAAAGAGGGCTCAGTAGAATTTCATCCATCAGGGTTCAACCAGATTTTGGATTTCTCCCTACAACAATGTTGAATCAGTGTTAGCAATGTTGCCATTGACATTCTTGAAAATCTTTAAAAATCTTCACAAAATGAAGATAAAAAAAACAAGTTAAAAGCTTTACATTGCACATAAAACTTAAATTAAGTACATTACATATATGGATAAAACAAAAACATTGTAAAAATGATTAGCCATACAGGTTTTGGTTGCCTTTTCGTTCAGGAGATGCTAAAACAACAAAACTGAGTGAATAATCTAAAGCTAAGTGACAGTTACTAGCAACTAATAAATAGTCTAATTTCAAAAAAGGCAGTTAGTTTTTGTTAGGTGTGTTGTTAGTGATTACTACTGTTGTTAAATGATATTAGTGAATACTGTATTAGTTAATTTACTAGCTTTAGTGGCTTATTTGATAGTGTAAAAAAGGCTAGCTATACATGCTAACTCAATGGAGTATGCTAATGTAGCTAGCAAACGATAAATAGTAAGCTTTTTTTTAAATCTCTTAGATTTTAATTTTATAAATGTGTTAATAAATTAATACTGATAATTAAGATTTTGTCTCGAATATTTAGTTTGCAAATTATAATTGAATTCTTAATATTTTCTATGTATGCTAGTGGCTAGTTTCATATATTTCAATAATGTATTTTCACTTGCCTTGCCCCCCCCCCCCCTTTTTTTATTTTATTTGGACTACATTTGTGTTTTAAATGTCTTAAATCTTGTCTTTGCTGCTTCATTGCATCACTTTTGGCTTTCACCACCACAGCATTTGGGTCAAAGTACGTGTGAAACTCCTCAACACAATAACAAAGCTGTCTGAGGTAATTCCGAGGTAACTGCATCTACGAATGAGCTTGGCTGACAAGATGACATGACTACCCTGTAACCCGAATGCTAATCATAGCATACTTCATACTGTACAGTAATGTTCACCGTAATGTGCAGTATATAACTTAGTGTATAGGATATGAATATAACACTTTTCCTGTCGTTCTCTCTGTTACTCCCATTCTCTCAGTTTGATCTGCTTATGGCCGTTATGGTTCTATGAGTGTGCGTGTGCTAACATTTCTGTACAACCATGCTATAGAACCTGTCATCACCTTTACCATCCCTCCATCCATCTTCATTAATATGTTTTTATCTACACAACTACCTCACAGCTCGTCTTACTTTCATTAAATTTTGTTTTATTTTATTTGGAGTCTTTCTGCATAAGACAGATCTGTTCTTGTGATTAAATCTTGCATGAAGTGTAGAGCCGCACAATTCAACACAGCGTTCCTGAGGGACTAGTTACAGCCAGAACGATGGCACTGAGACCACCCCCTTCTACCGCACAACTCTCACCCTCCCTGTATTAACACCACCGGCACCAGCTGATAATTACACTAAGAGCTGCTTCTCTGTAATTCTGCTCGTGTGCTCTTCTCCTTCTGCCTGTGCATAATTACTGAAGTCGAAATCAACAGGAAATGATACAGCTCTGGGCGGCTGTTGGCCCGTATTGTAGGGAATTGTAGAGGAACAAAGCTGCTTTTATCTTTTATGTTACTATATAACTGTGCAGGTTTAATTGTAGGGTTCAGGGCTGTTAGTTACTGTGTGTCAGGCTGTGGATTATACTGTAAGGAGCAAGAAGAAAGAGAGCATGGAGTGAAATGTAAGAGGTCTCTTCTCTCCTCTCCTCTCCTCTTTTCTCCTCTCTTCTCTTCTCTGCTCTTCTCTTCTCCTTTACTCTCCTTCCTTCTCTTCTTGCCTTTTCTCTTCCCTTCCTTTACTGCCTTCTATTTTCTCCTCTTTCCTCTTTTCTTATCTTTATCTTCTGTTCAGCTTTCCGTTGATTTTTTCTTCTGCTTTAATTCTCTTCTTCTCCTTTCTATTCTTCTACTTTTTCTCTTTTGATTTCTCCTTGTTCTTTAACATTTTCTCTTCTTTTTTCTTTTCATATATTGTTTATATATTTTTTTCTTCTCTCTCTTTTTTTCTTCTCTCTCTCTTCTCTCTCCCTTTTCTCCTGTTATTTCTTTCCTTCTTTTTGTTTTTTCATCTTCTCTTCTTTTCTCTTTTCTTGTCTTCTTGTTCATCTTTAACATTTTTCTTCTTTTTTTATTTTTAGATAATTTTGCCCTCTTCTTTGTACAGTTCTGTTCTGTTCTTTCTGTTCTCTTACATTCATATCTTCTATTCCTTTCCATTTTTATGTTCTCTTCTGCTTTTCTCAAATTTTTCTCTTCTGCTTTTGCTTATTTCTTTTCTGATTTTAAACATTTAACAGCTTCCCTTCTTTTTCTGTTTTTTCTCCTGCTCCCTTCTTTTTCTCATTTCTCTTCTCTTCTCCTATTCAGTATTAACAGCTTAGTGCAAAGAAATACAATATTTGGTAAGTACTTTCAGAATGTAAGCTGTACTTTAAAAAAAAAAAAATCTTATAATACCACCCAGATGAAGTCCTTGTAATTGCTTTAAATTTAGCTTCAGAACAACGAGTTTTTCGGGAACAAGTAAGAGCCGATTAGAGCAGGAGCTGAGCGCTTATTCCTCTGAACTCCGGACTCCTTGCTTCTCTTTGCCCTCCCTCCTACATAAAGCTTACAAACTCTGCCGAGATCACTAACACTGTTCACCAGTATCCAAAATCGATATGACCTATACACACAGGCACGTAAACTCTCAAAGACACACACGCTTCTCCTCGCATTGACTCAGCCTTGGGGACGTATTTTAACAGCTCTGATGAAGAAGTGGAGAAAGCAGCTTCCAACAGAGCAGGGGTCACCGAAGTGAGCTGCCCAGGATCATTTAAGTCAACCAAACCCTGAAAGCATTTTTGATGCTGAAATGCAAAAAAAAAAAACAGTTTTTCTGAGAAACACGAACTAAAGTGTTATTGCTGAAGATTGTTCTCTAGTGGTAACTGTAAAGCAGGGTTCTGGCAGTGTTTCGACTGTAGACATTTAAAGAGGATTTTTTTTTAAACAACCTTGCATTAATATTAAATATTAAATAGATAACTCTTGTTGGATGGCTTGGATGGACAGTTGTTATAGCTTTGTGGATATTCCTGGGGGAAAAAAAACATTAATCTATACAGTATTTATAATTCAGGAAGTGTGGTACAGTGTGGTACTTGCTATTATTAGAGATATAATAATGATTATGGTATATTTGTTCCTAAATAAAGTGCTGAGATTATACCAATGCATATCAGAGCCATTGATACTGAAGCATACTTTATTGTGACAGAGTTTTGTGATAGTTACACATAATTCTAGCTAGGGTATCTCCTAATTGTACTATATATGAGGGTAAATACAGAGAAATGTTACTAAACCATTTAAGTTATTCTTAGATTCAGGTATTCGTATTAGTCCAATACCATGCTCATTTATTTCTACTTAAACTCAAAGGATGCTCTGATTCAAATATCTATTACCAGGTGATTCTGTCTGTCGTAAAACATGATGACAATGATATGGACATATATGACGATTAAATATGTGAAATCATAAAACAGTTACTGTAATTCTGACCGGGTAATCTGATTGAACTAGAGCCAGTTTATGAATGGTGATAATAGACAGTAATAGCACTTGGACATTTAACTATATGTATCACTCTGCGTCACAGGTTTTCTATCAGTTGTCGGTCGCCAACATGTGTGAGAAGAAGGTTGGCACTTTCAGCAAGAAAAAACGTTGTCATCGTAAACAACACTTTGTCACAAGTCGTAACTGTCTGTTAACCGTCTACAAAGCTAATTAGCTTCTAACACAAGGCTAAATCTCAAATCCTTCTCTAATCTCTGATCAAGGGCACCACTTGGTGTGTCGAACAAGGGCTTGTACACGCTAGTGCACTAGCTTTTCTTTTAATGCGATTTGGGAATTAAACCCAGACCCCTGAAGTATACGAAGCTGTCCACCACCTTTATGGTTTATTCTCTTTATCTTTTACACTAACTGTCGGTCACCAGCTCAACAATGCACCCTTGCCCCTACAATTGCATCGCGTTTGCCTGATATCCAGTATAACAGCACTCCTTCTCTTGTGGCATCGCTTAATTATCCAGAGGCATTACTATATTATCGTCCTTAAGTAACCCCACTCAATAATGAGTGTAAGCTGCTGTGATTTGTGAGCACATAAATATACTGTATCTGTAAAGTTACAAAGAAACTGTTGCGTAACGGAGAACTTCTGAGAGAGTTTTATGTAGCTTTTTACAGACAGGAATGGAGATCAATTAGTAATCCATTTATCATTACGTTGATTTGAGCTGTCAGAACATTGCAGAGAACATTGCTTTACCAAGCAAGACCGTGCATGCAGGAGTACTGTATGTGAGCATGCATGTCCACATTAGAGTGAAGTTGTTACTTGAAGTTAGTGCTGCTGTGAGCAGGACTTTGGGGAGAGAAAGAAGGAGGATTGAGTAGTGGGATGCCGCAGCAACAGCTCCATCATTTACATATAAATGAGAGTTTGCTGGTCATGTGGTCCTGACCTCATTAATTCTGATGGTCGGACACTCGGAGTGTGGCAGGTGCCTCTGGAACTCAGATTACACCTCACCTGGCATGCATTTATGATGCGCTTCCTGGCTGACAGGAAGCCATAAGTGCAAAGAGCGTGACACTGGCATTTGCTGTTTGTCACACTCCTACGTGGCTCCAATCAGGGTAACATTTAAGTGGGAAGCGTGTCTGCTCTGCTCGCCTGTTTTCACACCAAACTTGTTAGCTGAAGTGTTCCCCCTCCACAATGCAATTTTACATCAAAGGCTTCATGAGGCTTAGCATAAACAACATGGCTCGTAAACAAGGGTTCGTTTGGGAGAGAATAATTTGCTCCCCCTCCCTTGCATACTGTACACTCATAGACTGGCTTCTGTCTGTGTGTGTGTGTGTGTGTGTGTGTGTGTAACCCTGCCATGCTCAACCCTACGCTGTCATATTCATCTGGCCCGAATTAGACACGTCCTTTCCCCATCAGGCCTGTCATATCTGCAGCAGGCCCATCCAGCAGACTGTAATCCTCTCTGACAGCTGCTGCGGTTTAATGCAAACACACATGCCGAAACCCTGAGAGATAGAGAGAGAGAGAGATGTCAGAAGAAAGTCTACAGAGGAGAGACTGTAGTTTTTGGCCTATATAAACACGCTTTTCCGACCTTCTTATATTACACAATACACATATCACAACTAAAAGTTACTGACTGCTAGGTTTAGATCTGGTTTATTTTTAAATCATGGTTGTGTAAGTTCTGAGCCTTGTTACTCTTCTGATGGTTTATTCTGTGGTTTATTCTATGAATTTTCTTCTGGCTGGTTTGGACTGTGACTTTTCCTGTTCGGACTACTTCCTGATTACCGACTTTGATCTGAATGTCAATTGTACTTAGTTTTTTCGAATTTTGTATTTAAGCACCTCTGTGCATGGATCCTCACTCTTACGATTATTCATCATTATAACTACTGTATGAATCAAGCTAGAACAATCCTAATGATTGCAGTAAAATCACAAAATTAATTCATATGAAACTAAATGAGGCGGCACGGTGGCTTAGTGGTTAGCACTGTCGCCTTGCACCTCCATGTCCTGGGTTCAATTCTCGCCATGTTTTCTCTGTGCTTGGTGGGTTTCCTTTGGGTGCTCCAGTTTTCTCCCATAGTACGAAGACATGCAGATTTGGCTAATTGTAGTGTGTGAATGAGATATATATTGCTTGTTATGGAGTGTTTTGCAAGACACATGAATGAATTTTTCAGTAGCATTAAAGCACTTTATCTTATTATGATCCAGGATGACACATTGAGTAATAGCGTGGCGTTTCTCCTGTTCTTTCTGTTCCCGTGGGCTCATTTCTGGGTTCTCCAGTTTTCTCCCACTGCTCAATAACAAGCTGGTAGCTGAATTGATGATATAGTTTATGTGTGGATGGTGACCTGTCAAGGAGTCCATTACATTATGTATTCCCTTCTTATACCTAGAGCTCAGGACTGACTCTACCTCCACCATGACCCTGACAGGGATGTACAGTAGATGAATGTATGATGGATACTGCCGTCTACAGTATATCTAATGATGTAGAAACCCGGACTCTTGGCAAGATATTACTGTAATTTAGCAATAATTCGGAATCCACAAAGTATTGTTGTTTTTTTAAATATCCAACATAAGTTTTTGAGCATTGCAAAATTTACAGACATGAAAAAACAAACACTAATATCAGATAATATGGGGAAAATACCAATGTGCAACCTTCGGTCCAATGTGGAAGTGCCAGAATGTGCAGTTCCTTAATTGACCACTAGGCAAAAAGTGAGTCAATCACCATAGAGCCACATGTTTGAAGCCTGATACAAAAAAAAAAATGTAGTACTGTAGTAGACACAGGATGATTTGTAGGGTATGGATGACAGAGTTCAATTTAACGCAAAGTAACATAATATAGGATATAAATTAACGTTAGCCACCTTAGGATTTTAGATAAGCTAAAGCTAAGCTAGCTGGCTTGTGATAACTGAGGTAGGTAGGCATGATCCAAATGGGCATGGAAAGCTCATTGGTTAAGGCATTGGCCTGATGATCGGGAGGTCCCAGGTTTGAAGCACAGCAGGTGTGGAATGGGATAAAATATTATTTGCTCTGGATATGGATATCTGCCAAATGCCGTAAATGTAAATGGTCAGACAAGCTTTGTTTTTTTACGCCCGTTTATGGATAAACTAAGTTTTAAACAGTCAGCTCCTGCCAGGATAGCGACAATCAGAGCGCCCACATTTGAGCTTCAAATCCGCTCTTCAGGAAACCTCAGAATGATGTCATGGAGGGTTTTCTTTTCGGTTTTATGGAAAATACACCAGATCCACCCGTCTACTTTCTGGCTGGAAGACACGTACATTTATATTGTTCCAGATGTGTACGGTAACAAGGCAAAGTGCCATTCTTATTAGACCACTTGCAAAATTATCCAGCTTGAAGCATAAATAGACACTAAAACATCTGTAATTAGAGCCTGTGCAATAGTGGTTGGTCAGTGGTTAAGGTTCTGAGCTAGTGCTTTAGAAGGCAGTGTGTTCAAATCCCAGGACAGCCAGAAAGTTTCAATTATAAACTGCTTTGTGTTAAAAGTGTCTGCCAAGTCAATAAGTGTAAATATAAGAGGACAGGACAGCTGAAAAAACACAGTTGTACTGTAAATGCGATCAAATGCAAATTATCCCATAGTGATTAAAAGACCATCTGACAACAGCTTCAGAAAGGCGTAATGTGTGAAATAATCGTTAATGAACATAATAAAAAAAACAATCAAAATACATAGTCATGCTTATTCTTGTATGTCACTTATGTCTCATAAGTGTTATTTTGACTCCAGGATTGGATTCTGCCTCACTTGTGGTTAAAAATAGATGCATGTGTAAACTCAAGAATTCATTTCCCGTGTTAGCCTTTCCCTATTGGAGTTTTAAAAGTCATTTCTCTTATTCAAGACTGACTTTTACAACCCAAAACAATTTCCTGCTGTGACATTTACATTCTCCTGTTGAATAAACATTTATTTTATACCATCTCAAGATTTATTCCCATATCTGCAAATTGTGTTCAATAGGAAGGACTGAGGAATGGCACTGTGGAGTGAGAAAAGACTTAATGCGTAGCGTACAGGAACATGGCTCCTCCAGCTGTTCTCTGATCTTCTATATAGACTTTGCTTAATGCCAGGGCTTATGTATGTGCGAGCAAGAATATGAAATATGGACGAAGTCTTTCACCTTCAGAATGATGTCATAGCTTTTCTCTCTACTCTTCACTTTTCCTGCTTAGCTTGGGGTTTACATCCTGCTGCAGCTTTTTCCTTTTTATTTTTATCTTCCTTTTCTTTTATCCCCTTCTCCCTCTCTGTGCTCATTAGCTCAGTGTTTTGTGGTGTGTGTGTGTGTGTGGGGCCTGGTTTATAGAAATGCAATGCTGTTACTTGTCTGTATGTGTGTGTGTGTGTGTGTGTGTGTGTGTGTGTGTGTGTGTGTTTCACACTAAACAGACAATAAAGGCATTTTCCCTTAAGGCACTGCATCGCATTAATCATACAGATTCAAATATAGAATTGGATTACACCCTGATTGAGCCTCGAAGGATTTGCGGCATGCGGCAGGTGGTCACTTCATTGAGTTTAAGTAACCTTTCCTACTGGCCGGCAATGACCAAACACACCATTTGAAGCATGACAGAGCTACCCCTGTGTATTTGTTTAAGACTATCATTTGCTGATGGGTATTGAATGAGTTCATTCACCCCATATACTTAGATCCCTGACACATGCACAAGCCTTTATGCCATTACAAAATGAACTGGCATTCTGCCATAACAATCTTGTTCATTAATCAATCACAGCTTTAATAGTGTGTAAATGAGAAGACTAGGTAGAGCATGCGAATGGCTTGATTGTATAACAGTTTTTGCAGCCCTTGAGCGGGTATGTGAGGTCTGGGATCCCCATGCGCTCAGGCACTGGCTCCAAAAAACCTCGCACTGCTCCGTTCAATTTGAGTTGTGGGCAGAGCGATCAATATGACCATTAATTCTACTTAGTGGCGCCGCATGGAACAAGCAGAGGCTGTAGGCCGCACAAGGCCACGAGTGAATAGTTGACCTTTCTGAGCTGTGCTTCGTCGTTCATCATCGGAAGCCATGGGTGTGCTCATGTTAGACCAAATAAATATGGAAATTAACATGATATAAGAAGTAATACTATCATTTCTATGTTAGAAGGTTACATTAAACTGACAGTAGCTTTTTATATTAGCAAGAAAGTAAACTTATTAGGTCAGCAACTACCTAATAAGGTAGTTTTTTTTTAGGTCAAGTCTGACTAATCACAAACACTCTTGACCAATTCTACCCACTCAGACACATATAGACACACCTGACCAATCCCCACTACTCATGGAGACATCCTGCCTCCCCTCATAGAAACTGTTTCCCAAGTTCACACACTTCTGCAGACAATATTGACGAATCCCACCTGCTCCTGCAGACACCCCTGCCCAATGCGATCCTGCTTCTGCAGACACGCTTGTCCAGTCCGTCCTGCTTTTGTAGCCATTTCTGACCATTTTGCCAGCTCCTGTAGGCAGTCTTGGTTCAATCATCCACATTCCTGCAGATAGTCTTGACAAATCTTGATGTCTCCTGCAGACATCCATGACCATTCCCTCCTGCTTCTGCATTCCTCATTGACCAATCTGTCCTACTTCCACAGACACTCTTGACCAATATTTCCTGCTCATGTAGACAGTCTTGACCAATCCTCCTCACTCCTGCAGTCTGGAAAAATCTTGTCGATCCCCAGCAGACAGTCTTGACTGATCGAACCTATTCATACAAACACCCCTCAGCAATCCCTCCTGGTTCCACAGAGGCCCTTGACCAATCCCTCCTTCTTCCTCATTCACCACTGACCAATCACTCATGCTTCCAGCCTTGACCTACTGTATCCTGCCCAGTCCTGCGGACTTTCTTGACCAATCTTGCCTATAACTCCCATAGTTATTGTTTAGTATTTGCTTGTACCCATGTGTGATATCTTCTTACAAACTTTCTTACAAAATCAAGTATTTACTTTAAAAAGTAAAAATAGATAAATGTATATTTGCTCCCAGGACTCTTTGGGCTTGTTGGGTGCCTCTGGACCTCAGTGGATTGCTTTCAATGGACACCTACTGTAGAAATTAGTTTCTTACTTTAGATCTGGTGGTAATATTACTGTGAACTGCCAAAGCAAGAAGGATGCTGGTTGTTCAAAAGCATTTCAGAATCTCTTTTTTTCCTGCCTGTTTATTCTACAGAGTTTTGGTTGTGTTTAAAATAGGTGATATCAGGTAAGCCAGTGTGAATCAGAATCATCAACCAGCTTCCTACACAATCACACCCACGAAAAAGTGAGCCTTTCTAACATTTTTAGCATTTTGTGTAGCATATACAGTAGCATCCCTAAACTTAGTGCTGTTAAACAAACAAACAAACAAACAAAAAGGTTTCTTGGTAACTACATTAGCTTATGCCCAACATAAACAATTGTGTACAGTTTAAAGGAGAATGAAACTCTGTTTAATTCAGTTTTGTCTTGCTGCTAGGTAAAACAATGTAGCTTCTCAATTTAGCTGCAATTATTTTAATTTCTTGTTGCTAATAGCATGGTGCTAAAATGCCGTCATTCCTGTTTTCCCAGGGTCCTATGGTCCCCAGATTATGGCACATAATAGCGTGACAAAGGGTAATATACAGTATATTACCAGAGCCTTACAATTTCCAGTTCTAGGGTCCTACGTTCACAGGGTCCATTGTTCCCCAAGTTTATATAGCACATAATGGAAACCTGAAAAACGATGTAAAAAAACTACATAAAACTATTAGTTTTGGTTTGTAAAAAAATGTGTTAAAAAGTTTTGAAGCCTTGTTCCAATTAAATAAATTGGATAATATTCAGGAAATATTTTTATCTTGAAATGGGTCACATTTGTCTTGAAGAGAGTACGAGGGTTAATGCGCGTTAACAAAGAAATTCACTAGGTATCATAGGACCCTGGTGACATGAGTATGCTTCCCAAGAAATACAGGAGTACCTCGGCACAGGGACTGGGACCAAAAAGAGGCCCTGTACTTCCTGGCCCACTGCAGCCCACCACATCCCACATCAAAATACATTGGCTTATTAATGTGGCAATTAATTTTTAACAACACTTACTTGTATACAAATTTAACGCAATACAGAAATAAATGCTATTTAGGCATATTATTAGAAGTATCACTAAATAAAACCAACCTAAAAGTGTTCATATTTGTATAAAACAAAGAAACAAAGGAAAGAACATTAAGACAAACACCATATAAAACTATAAAGACTATTTTAGCTAGTCAGAGGGTATCATCTGGATGCAGGGTAAGACATACATCAGTGTAAACTGCAAGTGCAGCAGGGTCAGTGATGATGAACGAGTGGCTGCTGCTGATGACCAACACGCCTCCCCTTCTCTACTCGAGCCGAGTGAAAAGGATACCAATCAAACTGAACAGGTAAGCTGGAATAAAATCAGTAGCAGCATTAGCTTGTGCTAGTAATTAATTTTGACTATCATAATAATTAAAATGAGTAACTAGTCTACTAGCGCGAGCTAATGCAGGCACTGGTTCATCATCCCTGACCCTGACGCTGGATCCAGCCTCGCTATCCCTGACCGTAATGTTAGAGCTTGTCAGACCCTGCAGAACTGTAACTTCCCCTCATACCACAGGTCTAATCTGTTAATTTTAAGCATTTCACAGCAAATACCTCTACCTCTTTTTTCTTCTTTTCATGTAACTTTTCAGCTCCACTTTGTCTTTTTTATCCATGGAAATTATTATTTATTTGCTTAGAGAAATTCACTATATCAAGAAAGGATCAATATCTCTCCCTCTTTAAATTAGAAGTGAAAGGGGGCGTGTTTCAGAACATGTATGGAATAGACCAAACTGATTAATAGGGAGGGAGGGCGATACATTTGCGTCCACACAAACACATGCTCTTTGTCGGTGGCGCCTGTGCGATCGACGCACTCATTCACCTGCATAGAAAAGCGATGCAATATTATGGTTTCCGTCATTTTTTAAAATATATTTGCGTTCTGACTGGGCCGGCCCACATTAGGCAGCGGCCCACCAGGAAAACTCCCGGTGCTCCAGATGGCCAGCCCGCCACTGCCTCGGCATAAAAAAAATTCGCGTTAAGGACTATTTTAAAAAATCCGCAAGAAATTTGCATTGGCAAACATAGCATTTTTGGCGTACAAGCGACGCCAGCTAAGTTGCGAATGTCTGGGGGCCGTTCAAAACATCAGTGGAAAGCCAAGCCAAGCAAGTATACGATTTGTTTGTGGGTTTTTTTTTTGCCATTTTGTGCAAGATTTAGTAAAGATTTAGTCCCAAGAATGTTAGCAAGTGCGGTAGCAAAAAGAATACGAAGCCATTTTTAGGTTGGTTTTTAAAGCAGCCGGTGCCAAGAATTATAAGTTAAGGTTAAGTGAGCTTTAATGTTTATTTATTTCATATTTTACTCCATTTACATGTCTTTCATAAATGTTTTGATTGTTTATATATGCAAACATGTGATTATAGTGTTGGAAGAGGTGAAAGTAACAAATTACATTTACTTGCGTTACTGTAATTGAGTAGGTTTTTGTGTACTTCTACTTTTTAAAGTAGTTTTTAAAATCTGTAATTTTACTTTTACTTAAGTATGTTTTGTTTAAA